>KK119824.1:47444-62934 GCA_000611955.2 Stegodyphus mimosarum
TATTATTATTATTATTATTATTATTATTTGACTTACCAACATTTTGACGATTTCAAGATCAGTTTGTATACAAAAATTTTTCTTAGATAATTTACAAAATTTGGACAATTATTCTTACATGGATAAATATCATAAAATAATGATATATTAAAATTATATTGAAGAAATAACATTAAAATAAAATATTTTCATTTTCTCTTGCTATATTTTAAAATGACAATACTTTCCATTTTCGTGACTTGGGTATATTTTTTAAAAGTAATCAAAATAATAAATGCTATAAAGTACAGTTTCCGAAACACTTCTTAGAAAAAACAAAAATTCTACTGTAATTATTTTAAAATTAATTTCATTTGTATCCTTTTATATTTTTTCATCATAAGAGTTTTTTCACATATAATTGTTTCAGAATATTTAAATTTATATAAATTTTTCTAGAAAATTCATTTTACACTTCCCTTTTTGATATTTTTTTTTTCTTCCCCAAAACCTTCTGCCTTTTTTTTTTATCTCTTACAAAGTTGATAGGGATAATTTTTTTTTAAAGTTAGGATCACGTGTGTTTTGTACTGATCAACTGACTTACCTTATGCATCTTAATCTGCCTAGTAGCACAAAAATCTTGGTCAGCTAACTCCGAAATGAACTGTTCTTCAGAAACCCAACAGAAGGTCAACTTCAGAGATCACGCCTCGACAAAAGTTTAGAGTTTTGTGGGATGATGCAGTAATAGTGGTTTTCCCAAGTTTGATTAGTTGCAAAAGGGAAGCTGATTGGGTGGCTGAAACTGTATCAGTAGGCAACTCTTCAGAACAGACACACTTGATGTTTCTTAGCTCACCTATACACGAATGGATGTATTTGCTTATCAAGAATGGAGACATCTTCTGCAGATTGCCAGAAGGACTAGATATAACGAGGAAGTGAGGATAGATTTTATTTAATTGCATTTACAGTGGTACATGTTTTCTTTGCAGTAGTTGTATCATTAGCTTCAGCTGTTGTAGGATGTACACTCTTATAACAAAAAAATTGACACACGAAGAAGGAGTTGTCTGATGGACACAAAAATTGGTAGATAGGAAGTTATATACAGAATAGAATTAAAATTTCAGAACCATTGATTGATTTATTTCAGAGTTACATAGTTACAAAATAACGAGCTCAATAAGGTGTTGATCCACCTCTAGCCTGGATGCAAGCTGCCACATAGAGTGGCATAGACTGATAAAGTTCCCAAATGGTCTCCTGCAGTATTTCTTGCCAAATTTGCTCCAATTGTTGGGCTAGGTCATCAGCATTCCCTGGTAGATGCAGTTGCCTTCCCGTCATATCCCGGACATGTTTGACGGGAGAGATATCTAGCAGGCCAAGGAAGTGTTTGACAAGCTGTAAGACAGCTCATAGCAACAAGTGCCATATGTGGCCTGGCATTATCTTGCTGAAAAATAAGGCCAAGATACTGCAAAAGGGACAGTAGCAAAACAGGTCTCAGAATGCCATCGACATACTGCTGTGCTGTAAGTGTGCCTCTAATGACGACCAAAGGAATCCGGTATCAAGGGAAATGACACCTTAAACCATAACTTTTGGTTGAGGGCCTGTGTGGCATGCAGTAGTGAAAGCAGGATCGGCACGCTACTCTGGTCATCTCCAGACATGTCTTTGATGATCTTCATAACACAGTTGGAAGTGGGATTTGTCGCTAAAGACTATGCATATCCATTTAGCATCATTCTAACCTGATCAAGCCAAGCACCACTGCAATCAGGCTCGACAGTGTGCAGGCATGAGGGACAGGTGGCATAACTGCCAGTGTGAATGTAGATTTCATTCTACCAACCTTCTGAGAATGGTCATGGTGGACACTTGTGTGCTGATAGTGATGGTTGATAGTGATGAACCAGCCACTGTGACAGCTGATCTGACAATCACCCTGTCCTCCCGATCTGTTGTGGCCCTAGGTTGACCGCGACCATCGTGACGCTGAAATATGTTATTGTCCGCCCATTCTTTTGAATCCTGTGGCGAGGCATTTTTTCAGTTGTTGAAAGGTATCCTAAATTGCAATGCTACAGAAATTTTTAATAACAGTTCAAGAACAGCTCCTTATATACATTTGCTAGATGTGCGGTTCTGATGCGCTGGAGATCGCACTGTTCATTCATTGGACACCAAATTTTAATCATTTGCATATTTGGTCAAAACATTTGTGCATACGAAATTTCAAAGCAATCAGATGATTCCTTCTTGGTGCATCGATTTTTTTGTTATAGAGTGTATTTGACTTATTTCTGTTTTTGTTTCATCTGTAAGTTATTTTATCATACAAGTTGATAATTTTGATGTAGCCATATTTAGAAAAGGAAAGATTCAGTCCAACCACCCGAATGCACGTACAACATATGGTTAGTTTTCTTGCCATTTAATATTAAAAACAAGAAACAAGGATTATAATAGCATCTCGTGATCAGCCCGAACATCTGAAGAGGGAAACATCAAGGGAGAAAGTGATAGCTAAGAGGAGGAAAGCTCACTAGGGCTTCAGGATTGTGACCCCTGTCTCACAAAGAGGGCGATCCCTCGAAGGGCTAGAGTTCTTCAGATTGCCACACCCGTACTCACGAAAAGTGATCCTCTGAAGGGTGGGTTAGTTTATTATCTGGAAGTTATTATATCTATATATGTATAGTTATTATATCTGGTTATTTTATTATATCTATATATGTATAGGTATTATATCTATGTATGTATAGTTATTATATCTGGAAGCTTTATTATATTTGCTGTACAGGTACAAATATCATATTTATAATCGTAATTTTTAAACTCAATTTCAAAATATGTGCTTATGAGAAATACAATATTTTGCCATGCTAAAGAGGACAATAGCAAAGCGATTGCAATGAAATATCCACAAATAATTGTTCTGATAGCCCAACTCATTGGAATTGTTAGATAATTCTCTCTCAGTTACATATTTTGTGTTTTTAAATGCTACTTATTATTTTAAAAACCACATATTTGGATGAAAGGGGGAAATGTGTGCATTACAGTGGTGCATAGAAATGTTTTTATTTGTGAATAAAGTTGAATGTTTTATATGCAGTGATGAGATGTGTTTGGCAGATAACCAGTATGCAGCATCAAGTTTATGCAGTTCTCTAATGTTTATCTAAATAAAAATAGATCACTGTGTACATGGGGAGAAGAACAGTGCAAAAATTATTGAATGTTTTTGTGAGAAATGTGCTTTACTTTTTTTTTCTTTCTTTCTTATTAAAATTTCTATTTTGAATTGCTAATGTATATTTTCTTTTGATATGTTGATAATGTCTGCCAACCTATGAATATTAATACTGTGGCAATCATTTAAAAACAAATTACCAATTTACATTCAATAAGTAACTTTTATTTTTCATAAATGTTTCTATAAAAAATCTCTAAATTGCACCAAGGTGATTGCATGAGTTTGTAAGTACCATTTGTTTATGGTTTTATTGTGCAAAATCATTAGCTGAAGGAAGCATGGTAACTACTTTTATATCACTATTGATAGCTTATTCTGGTTTTGAGACTCTTCATGGAAAAGAATTATTTATTTAGAATTAATGCAGTGTTGTTATGCTTATTTTACTGCTATTCTAACATTATTTCTTAATAATTTTTAAGATTTTATTATGATAGTTTTTAATACCATGTATATTTTATTTCTAAGAGGTTTTATATTTTCAAATTTATAGTTGTTTGATGTATATTTATTTATTTGTTTTAGCCAGTACCATCTGGAACTCTTGTATATCACTCACAGCCTATAGTTGCAGTAATGCCATATGGTTCTGTTTTTGCCCGAGATGCTGCAGGTAAATATATTTTGATATTTATATTATCAAACTGTGTGTAATAGATTATTGTACCATACTTACATGTTTTTACTCCTCTTTTACTGATTTTATTGTATAAAAATCAAGGTGCAAAAAACAGAATAAAGGTATTCACATATAAACTACTGGTAACTGTCAATATATTATTTATTTAAAAGAAACCTACATTCCTGTAGTAATATTAACATTACAATATCTAATATGATATCGTCATTTTTACTTTCCTGTTTCTTGAATCTCACTGTCTCTTATTGCTCTCCACTGCTGCTCCCTATGCCTCAAATAAAGTTCGTTGCTTCTGGATCTGATGTATGTGTCATCTGCTATAGTTTGCAAGTCATAATTGTTTTCATCACCATTCAGTTTGCCCTCCTATGTATAATGATTTTCCTAACCATCAAGAGCATTAGATATCTCCGTTTTCTTGTAGCTCTTTTGCTATTATTCCTTCCTTAGTTGGGTCTCACAACCCAAAATCTATGAACAGATCAATTCAAAAGAAGATCTCTGTAATTTTTCAAATTCTAGTAAAAGTGTGTGATTCTGCTAATATCCACTCACTATAAAACTTTCAAAAATAATCTTTGAATGGTTTATTCACCAATACATTCACTTGTTATAGAAATGATGTAAGTTCTCATAGAATGATGACAGGATGGTGTTTATTCTGTTCAATTTTTTTTTACATCTTTTATAAGATGCCTACAGAAACTGTCAACTCATGGAGGTGGGAATAAAAGGAGACATCTTTTTTCTCTACATTTGATGCAGTGCTTTTGAGTTTTGACAAGGGGATGTAACACTTTTGTTCACACACAGTATGTTACTTTGACAGCTTCTTAACAGCTTAAAAATTGGGTTATGCACAGATGTAAAAATCTTTGTACCTGTGTGTGAAATAGATGAATAATTATTTTATATGTCTTAAGTTTTATCTGAAAAGTATGGGACAAGAGTGGAAGAAAATTGAACAAAAGGTAAATAAAAGAAAGCCACAAATGAAACAAAATGCAATAAAAAATTAATTTACAAATGCAAATTGTTACATTTGTTATATGAATTGTTTACTAATTGTAATTAATTTCCAAAATTAATAGAGAAAAAAGTGTACAAAATGCATTCAAGTAATTGAAAAAAAGTTATAAATGTTTTCGAAATGCACTTATGTAATGAAAATGACTTTTAAGATGTGACTTGCATTATCAGTGAAAGAAAATCATAGTACTAATATTATTCAAGAACAAATTTATGAAGTGGTACAAAATGTTTCAGATATTGTATAGTTGTTTATATTTATATAAATGTCAATATTTAAATTATGTTTGTCATGAAATTAATTTATATTTTCCAATAATTTGGAGTATTTGAGATGTTATATGATGTTTTCAATGAAAAGGATGAAGTGGAAGTGTGCTAAATGTGTTACATAAAATACCACATTCTCAGATTTACAGAATAATGTGCACTTTTAGCAGGTAAGAGAGGAGGGGAGTCTGAAAAATGGCTAGAGCAGGTAATTATTGAAATTTATATTTTAATGAAATAAATGCCAGGTATTTTAGCAGGTATGTATCAAAATAAATGGAACCCTTTATTTGAGGAATACTTCTAGATAGGAATACCTAATACAAAATTAATAGATATTAATATTGAAATGGGGGCAGGCAGAGATGGTTGCTTTGAAAATAGAACAGGTCCTCTACCAAAGCCTATGAAGAGAACATTGTATTCACCAGTGTTTATGAAAAGTAGTCTAAATGGTTAAAATATTCAAAACTGATGGGAATGGCATTAACAACAGCCTGCATCCATGAAGCCAGGAAGATAGTTTGGTTATCTGAATATGGTAAAGCACACGAGGGCTATCTGTCTAAAAGCAGCCTTCTTAAAACACTTAGGAAAACTGATTCATACCCACATTACATATAGAAAAAACAATGAAAACCAGCCATGCAGCTAGCCTATTCACATGGGTTCGAACCTGTGACCAACTACCAGTATTTAGCAGTCTTTGCTCATTTTTTCACTGGTGAGACTGAAGTCAAGAATTTAAGAACAACAAATAAAACTATATTTTTTATTAATATTATATTAGTAATGCATGTAATTTTTATTCAATTTATACACATTTCTTACATAAAAATTCTGATATACACTGGTTATCATAAATTAAGGAAAAATCACAAAAATCACAATTACTGAAAAAGTTACATGTAGAATTTTATGAAAGTTACCCACAATATACAACACGTAGTAAGTTATCAAATAACATAAAAAGAAATTACCAGACAATTATCATAGTATAGAAATGAGCACATGTATAAAATGAACAAATCGAAGGTGTCAGTTTGCTATAGGAAAAGTACCTTCAGTATGGAATATGATTGCCTCTAGAAGAAATCTAGCATATACAGCGATGTGTGATGCTTTCAATTATGCGGTCTATCAGTTCCATAGGAAGTGAGAGCCACTGCTCTTGCAAAGCAGTTGCAAGGGTCTGAGGTGGCAGATTGAGAGCAGCTAGATGTCTCCCTAAAGCATTCCAAACGTGCTCGATAGGATTAAAGTCTCGGGATCGAGCTGGCCACTCAATGCACATAATTGTTTCCTGTTGAAGATAATCATCTATGATGCGAGCCCTGTGTGGTCTTGTGTTGTCGTCCTATAACAGGATAGCATCACCTATTGCATATAGGCACACATAAGCATCAAGGATGTCATCTCTATAAACCTAAGCATTCACGGTTCCCCTTGGAAAGACATCGAGGTCTGTGTGTCCACCCAAAGAGATGCCACCCCAAACACAAACACTGCCTCTTCAGTATGCATCTCTTTCACGGATATTTGACGGATGATAATAGGTTCCAGTTTGTCTCCATATCAAATAACGCCTACTATCGCTTTCTAGACTAAACCTGGACTCATCTGTAAAGAGAACAGCCCTCCATTGATCAGGCGTTCAGTGGACACGTTGTCGTGCCCACTGCAAACGGTCCCTCCTATGGCGTGACGTGAGCGGCACGCAAATGGCTGGTCGCCTCGCATACAGACCACCTTTATGAAGCCTTCTACGCACAGTTGACATTGACATCAACCTTCTGGTGGCTGCAGCAAGGGAGGATCTAAGAAGAGTCGGAGTAGCGGTTCTATTCCTGTGTGCACATAATGTCAAATATCGATCATTGGTGCTTGTCATAGCAGTTGTTGTAATATCTTGTAGTGGCCAAAAATATAATTAATTTGTTCATTAAATATTAATTACTTTTTTAAAAGTCATCCATTTCGTCTGTTTTTATGTAAAGATGCAAAGCTACTCTCAGTTTATCAAAATAAAATTTTTTTTGCAAGATTTTGCATACCTGGTACATAGAGTATTATTTTGAGTATTGTTACATTGACTTTAATTATTATTTAATTTTGACTTTATTTTCTTTTTTTTTCTGTAAAATATTTTATTTTTATTGAATACTAACTTTTATGTTTGTAGCATATATGACACCAAAAGGTCAATCACCAGTTATGGCTGTTTCCAATCCAGTTCCAGCTGAAATGCAAGAGGTTCCTGAGCAGATTTCAAAAGAAGACTTAAAACAAGTAACATATCCCCAGACACTGGGTTTCTTTTTCATCTCTCAAAGTTAATAACTACTTACTGGTGTGGCTAGCTGCCTGAAATAGTTACTATAGAAAAGAAGAAAAATAAGTAATGGTTTTAATGAGTCCAGCCAGTAGAATTTCACGGGTCCAGCTAATGATATTAAACTATTAATAGAAATGAAGAATTACATTTATTGCTTTGAAATTGGTAGTTTACTAATCAGTAACAAACAGATTAACCCCTTCCTTCTCGCTCCTGTGAAAATGACGGGGTGAAGTTTCGTCCTCTATTTCTCGCGCCCGTGATATTTCCGGGCTGGAGTGTTCAAAAATAATGCGCCAAAAATATTAAAACAATCTATTTCTTATGCCCGGAATCATGTTTTATTTCTCAATATGTACACCAGATGGCTGCACTAGACTATTTGCAATGTTTTTAGAGATAGTTAATTTATTTTAAACCAGATGTCAGCACTCTATAAACACGCATATTTGAGATGTTTTTTGAAATCTTATTACTTTCCAAAGCGCGCGCTTTTTTGTTTTCTCAGTTACTAAGTTAGCCTCTTTGTGAATACATGTGTTTTGCATTCGGTAAGAAAATATTTTTTTAAATGTTGTATACATTATGGAGGTAGAGTCAGGCAGTGAATCTGATTCCGATTTTAGTATAAATGGATCTGAGAGTGATTCTGAAATAACTGATTTTTATGAAAGTTCGGACAGTGAATCTGAAAGCAGTGATGATGGAGCTGTACTGTTGCCTGGACGAGTATGGACTAAAATTACTTCAGTAGATCATGAACCCCCACGTTTTAAGTTTTTAGGAACGCCAAAGGTAAATATACATTTTGATCCAAGTTCTGGTGTGTTACAATATTTTGAGTATTTTTTAAATGATAATTTAGTGAATCTCATTATTTCGGAAACGAATAGATATGCCGAACAATGTCAAAATTCTTCATCATTCCGCCTATTCAAAAAAAGAAAAGCTTGGACACCAGTCACGAAAGAAGAAATTATGAAATTCCTGAGTATAGTAATTTTACAAGGTATTGTAAAAAAACCAGACACAAAAATGTACTGGAGTAAGAAACATTCTATTTCAACACCTTTTTTCGGGAGCATAATGCCTTGTAACAGATTTTACGAAATACACAAGTTTCTGCATTTTGTAAATAACGAAACGTTTGATTCTAACACACATCCAAATCCAAAGCTGTATAAAATTTGGCCAGTGTTAGAGCACCTGAATGAATTGTTCCAAAGGGCTGTAACTCCTGGACGAGATGTTGTAATTGATGAAACTCTCATGCTCTTCAAAGGTCGTTTAGGGTGGCGACAGTATATGCCTAAAAAGAGATCTCGTTTTGGAGTTAAATCTTATTTATTATGCGAATCAAGCTCAGGGTATATATGGTCACAAATTATATATACCGGAAAAGGCACGGTTTTTGATCAGACATATAAAGATCTGCCTCAGTCAATTCAAGTCGTGATGTCACTCATCAAACCACTTCTAAGACAGGGATATTGTCTGATAACAGACAACTTTTACACCTCTCCAGAACTGGCAGACATGCTTCTAAAATTTCAAACAGACACATATGGAACTGTAAAAGTAAACCGAAAAGAAATGCCTCATGAACTGGTAAAAAAGAAGATCGCAAAAAATGAAAATATTGCTTTTCGTCGAGGTAAAGTTCTTGTCATGAAGTGGAAAGATAAGAAAGATGTTACTATGCTATCTACAGTCCATACAAATGACATGGTAGATGTACAGTGTCATAACAAAGTTGTCAAAAAACCTGCAATTGTCACTGATTACAATAAAAATATGGGAGCAGTAGATATTGTAGACCAATATCTTGGAGATTATTCTATTGCTCGAAAAAGAGGAAAGAAATATTATAAGAAAATATTTTTTCATTTGTTAGATCAAACTATTTTGAACTCGTACCTTATTTACAAAAAACAAAGTGGAAAAAAATCCCATTTGATGTACCGTTTATCTTTAGTGGATGAACTTATTCAAAAGTATTCGATATCGGATACCATTACAAAAAGAGGCCGGCCAAGCTTGGAGGATAACCCCAATCGTTTGATTGAAAGACATTTTATTAGACAGATACCTCCAACGGATAAGAAACGGCAACCATCAAGAGAATGCAAAGTTTGTTGTTCCAAAAGAGATGAAAATAATAAGAGATGCAGAAAGGAAACTCGGTACTATTGTCCTGATTGTGATGTTGGCCTTTGCATCGCATGCTTTGAAATTTATCACACAAGAAAAAATTACTAGTATTTATTTACATTATGCGTAAATGCAATAAAATTCTCTTTGAATGTTTCAAACACATATTTTTTATTTTCTCTCTTTGTTGGAAAACTAACATTCAGTCATAATAACCCTGAATGTTGGCTTTCCGAATTTTTTTTTTTTTTTAAATTTCAAGCTAAAAATTAACTTAAAAATTAAAAATGAATGCAAATATTGTATATACACTCAGTTTTATATAATTTTCTTGAATAAAAAAAATAGGCACTTTTATGACCATTTTGCGAAATGGCAGCACATTGGTGCATGGAAGATAAAAATATTTTATTCTGGGCAGTGGCAACACATTTCTTCAAATCACTGAGTTTGTTAATTAAATTAAAACATAAATATCTTATACAGTAAGACCCCGCTTAACACGGGATATACGTTCCATCCAAAATAGAGCGTAATATGAAATAGTGTTAAACAAGGTTATGGGGTTAGGGGAAGATGGGTCAAAAATTGATCAGGTATTTTACCATTAAATTTATTAATTATGTTTTTTATAACTATAAAACAAAAATTTATTTCTTACAAATATAGAAACATAATAAACGAATATAGCCACACCAGTAGTAGAAAATGTAGTTTGCATTTTCTTTTGCACTCTGTAAGAAGTTGATGGTAAGTGGATAAGGCATCCATAACATCCCATCTTGTCTTTGAATTCCTGTCAAAATTTGGGTCATTTTCAATAAATTGGTCCATAATTTCTGTTATAGTGGTCAAATTGGTTTTTAGAAATGCTGTTGAAAGTTCTTTTTGCTCTTCTTCAGAATCACTACTTTCAATATTTTTATGTTCTTCTTGGTCTGTTAATTTCTTGAGCTCATCATTAGAAAGACTTGCTGCTGTTTCTTGCACTATTTCTTCAACATCTTCCACATTTACCTCATCTAACCTGGTTTGGTTTGCTAATTTCGCTATTTCTTCAACTATTTCATTCATATTGACAGAGTGTTCAGTGTCACTGCCTGTAGATCTGGCCAAATGTTCTTCCACACCCCTTTCAAACATTTTTCTGTTACCTCATTCCAAGAAATTTATGTTTTCTACAGCATTCATGATATTGTAGTTTTTTCAAAACTCTCTTATTGATTGTTTCTGTTCTCCATCTGTTTTTTCAAGCATCTGTCTAAATGTTCGCCGCAGGTAATAAGCCTTAAAACTTGATATAATGCTTTGATCCATTGGTTGGATTAAGGCAGTTATGTTAGGTGGGAAGAAAACCACTTCGACTGGAATGCATGTTATTAAGTCGGATAAATTCGTTGGATGGCTTGGAGCATTATCAATTAAAAGTATTGCTCTTGATTGAAGTTTTTTAATTTTGAAATAGCATTTAACAGATGGGCAAACATATTCAGTGAACCAATTCTGGAAAATATTCATAGTTATCCATGACTTTTTTATTAGACTCCCAAATTACAGGTAAAGTTGATTTGGATATTCCTTTCATCGCTCTTGGGTTTTTGTAATGGTAAACAAGTAGTGGTTTTAATTTGAAATCTCTGCTTGCAGTACTATCCAGTTGAAGTGTTAAATGATCTTTTGCAGCTTTAAATCTTGGTGCACATTTTTCTTCATGGAATAGAAATGTTCGTTTTAGCATTCTTTTCCAAATTAGACCTGTTTCGTCAACCTTAAAAACCAATTCTGGAGGATAGTTTTCACATTCAATTATTGTTTTTAATGTTGCTGCTTTTGTATCGCCACTTGCTGCTTCTCCTGTAATCTGTATGTTATGAAGATTATTTCAATGTTTAAATCAATTAAACCATCCTCGACTTGCAACAAAAATTTCACTTGCATTACTTGCCTCAACCTGAATGTAATTAAAAATTCTTCTTGCTTTTTCCATTATAATAGATTCGCTTAATGGCATATTGTGTTCAATATCGTCATCAATCCATATAGAAAGTCGTTTTTCCATTGCCTCTATTGTATTATTTCTCGAATGAATAATTCTAGTTGCAGAACTTGTCGTAATTGCAATTGCCAATGACAGTATTTTTTCTTTATTCTTAAGAATAGTCCTTATTGTTGAAGTTGCCAAATTCAATGCAGCACCAATTTGAGATTGACGGTCACCAGTATTTAATCTTCTAATCACTTGTATTTTAGTTTCTAGTGAAATGTTTCTTCTTGTTGCTTTATTTTTGTGTTTTTTATTATCACCCATGATAAAAACTAAAAATCATAATATTTGCCATTTTATCAGTCGTTATATTATATAAATTTATACTTACAATAATGTCAACAAATGTTTCAAATGATAAAAATACATTCATATAACATCATAGGGAAGAAAAAACACAGATAAACTTCTTCAGATATCGGGAAGCCTAACCAAAGAATATGTAATGTTAAGAAGGGAAACTTCTCCACAGCAGGAGTGGCTCCTTCCCAATGTAGAGGAAAACAGCTGCGCATGTGTGAAATATCTGTCGCCAAAGCTCAAAACCGACATTGAAAATCGAAGGTCACGTTTATCACAAGAGTTCATAAAACAAATATTATTTTAAATTTCTTTAAACTTTAAAGGAAAAGAAAATATTTTTTTGCGAAGCAAATTAATTAATGGATTAGTCATTTTGTGCAAAAAAAAGCACTAAAATCCGAGTTTAAATTATCACGAAATATTAAAGAAGAAATGTTTTCTCAGAGATTGTTTCTTCTTAACACGTGTTCCTCAATTTCCTGTATACATGCGGAGGGAGAAATTCTCGCCAGCAGGTACCATTGCCAAATCCCTTGGCAAATTTCCCCTCAGGGGCTCACTTTTGTGAGTACGGGTGTGGCAATCCCGAGGTACCCTAGCCCTTCAGGGGATCATCTTCTTGATGAGACGGGTGTCAAGATCCTGGAGCCCCAGTGATCTGTCCTCTTTTCCGTCTCATCTCCTCTGAGCTAAAGCTTTCTTCCTTCCTTTCTCCCTTGTGGTTTTTCTCTTCGGAGTTTGGGGCTTGCCATGACAGACTGGAACAGCCCTTGTCTCTGGTTCTGAAGTGGCGAAAAAACTGCCCACGTGTTTGCCGTGCGTGGAGACCCGTGTCGCTGGAAAGGAGGGTCCTGGTAGTTGAGGGGCGAGGTACTGTCCCCAACACACTGCTTTGGCCTCTGCTTCAGCTAAACGGGTGGCACCTTGTCGTCCTCATGGGTGTCAATCAGCTGGTCACTAGTCCTTGTGTCAGTGGCTTGGGGATAAGCTCTCGGGAGTACCTGCTTTCGGGAAAGCCGACTGTGGGGATTCAGTTTACGTATAGGTCTGGCTAGCCCTAACACAGGAATCTGTGTTTCCTTGTTGGGCTCCATGGTGGGTGGGGCGGTTGGACCCAAATCTTTTTCTCTTCTCTATGGAAAACCACAAAATCTATATAATAAGTCATCCTGAATCTAGTCCCGTCGTTTCCAGTCCAAGTCCGCCTGAAACGTCAACTAATAAAAAAGCACGTACCGATGCAAATGCCAAAGAAACTAATTGTCCTCTCTTTCTTGTTGTTTCTAGTCCTTCTGGTGAATTACAAAAAATGTCTCCCTTTCTAATAAGCAAGTACATTCATTCATGTGTTCGTGAGCCACGAAACATAAAGCGTCTCCGTTCTGGTGACCTGCTTATTGATACCGTTTCGGCCATCCAGTCTGCTTCACTTTCACGTCAAACCAAACTTGGACAAATACCGATATCTGTGTCAGAACACAAAACACTCAATTTCTGTAGAGGTGTTATCTCGGAAATCGACCTACTGTTTTTTTCAGAAGAAGAGTTCGTTTCCGAGTTAGCTGACCAAAGGGTTTGTGCTGCTAAGCGGATCAAGATGTGTAAGGAGGGTCAGTTGATAGACACCAAACACGTGATCCTGACCTTCAATTCGCCTGATCTGCCGAAGAATATAAAGGCTGGGTATCTAAACTGTTCAAAAAGACCATATATCCCAAACCCTATGCGATGCTTCCAATGCCAGCGTTTCGGCCATTCCAAGATATCCTGTCGTGTCAACCTGACGTGCGCTCGATGCTCGTTGGTTGGTCACGATAGTGAAAACTGCTGCGCTGCATCATTGTGCATTAATTGCAAAGGTGACAACCCAGCATTTTCTCGTTCATGTCCAAAGTGGAAATCGGAAAAAGAAGTTCAGGCAACTAAAGTTACTAGGAACATCTCATATGCTGAAGCCAGAAGACTAGTGCAAAGCACACAGCTGCGACAAAATACATCTTACCCAACTGCTGTTAAATCTTCTCGTACAGTTGCCACCCAAACATCATTCGTTACGCAACCTTTACCAAACAAATACCAACAGATAACAAGCAACCAGAGAAAAGACAACCCCACACATACAGTACAAAAAAAAGACACAGTAATCCAAAGCAAGCCGAAAAATGTCGCTAACAAAACGTCTGATAAAAATAGAAGCCCCAGCAATAGCTCTTTTGATGGGATGATTTCTGAATCTGTGGATTCAGACAATATGGAAGTAGAAGAGGGTTTAGAAGCTCCCAAGCATCTGCTTCCACGAAAAACTAAGAAAGAACACTGAAAGAGCAAACATCAAACATAATGGTCACCCTCGTTTCTTGAAACAGTCAGTTTCCACCGGAATTTGACAGATATAAAAGATATCATCAATGATCATCATCCTGTATGCTTCGCTCTACAGGAGACTAACCTGAAACCAGAACAGCCAGCAAAACTTCGGAGGTTTTCTTTCGTCAGGAAAGATAATATTGCAGGTGAGCGTGCCAGCGGAGGTGTAGGCCTCCTCACCTCACTGGACTATCCATCAAATGCACTTTCTCTGTTGACATCCCTCCAAGTTGTCGCTGTGCAAATAAATTTCAATGTCGCATTTTCTGTAGTTTCAGTTTATTTGCCTCCAAATGAGCACATTGATCAAGAGCATTTAAATGAGCTTGTAAAGCAGCTGCCTGAACCTTTCCTTCTTATAGGAGATTTTAATGGGCACAGTCCGCTCTGGGGAAGTAAAGACACCAATTCACGAGGAAGACAAATTGAGCAGTTGATCGAAGATCACAGCCTTTGTCTCCTCAATTCCGTTCAGGACACATATTTCCACGAGCCTACAAGAACATTCCACGCTATTGATCTTGCCATTTGTTCACCGTCTGTGCTGCTGTATTGCACTTTTAGTGTCGGCAATGATCTCTACAGCAGTGATCATTACCCCATCTTTGTATCTCTCGCATGAAGAGGAGCAAACTCCATGTCGAGGCCCCTTCGATTTATATTTGAAAGGGCAAACTGGGACATCTTCTCTTCTGTTGCTGACCTCACAGAGGAAATGGTAGAAAATGTGCAAATCGATGATGCAGTGGAATGCATTACTAATGTTATAAATCAGGCAGCTGTGCTTTGTATCCCCAGAACATCAGGTAAATTGCGAAACTATTCCAAACCTTGGTGGAACCGTGACTGTCAGGAAGCACTTAAAAAACAGAGAAAAGCTTGGGGAATCTTTCGCAGATACCCTACTTTGCGAAACTATTTAGCATTCAAAAGAGCCAAAGCAAATGCGAGAAAAGTAAGACGGCAGAGCCAGAGGGATTCCTGGATTTCATATGTGTCAACAATAACATCCTCTACACCAAGTAAACGAGTTTGGGAGAGAGTTAAAAAAGCATGTGGAATATATAAAGACCACTCACTTTCCTTTTTGGAAAAAGATGG
>KK119824.1:63514-112338 GCA_000611955.2 Stegodyphus mimosarum
ATGGTAAACACCGCCTAGTGTATGTCTTAGAAAAGAATAGTGTATTATCACCTTATCAAAGTGGTTTTCGAAAGGGAAGGACAACTGTAGATAATATGCTCCTTTTGGAGACAAATATTCGTAAAGCTTTCCTTAGAAGAAACCATCTTGTCTCTATTTTTTTTTGACATTGAAAAAGCTTATGATAAGGCATGGAGGTATGGGATCCTTCGTGATGTCCATGATAGTGGCTTGCGTGGCAGCCTACAATTTTTCATTCAGAATTTTTTGAGTGCTAGGAACTTCCCAGTTAGGATTGGCTCTGTTTTGTCAAAAATCTTTGAACAAGAAGAGGGTGTGCCTCAAGGCTCTGTTCTTAGTGTCACTCTATTTAGTCTCAAAATTAACTCTGTATTAAAAGAACTTCTTCCAAGTATTTTAGGATCTTTGTATGTTGACGACCTCCAGATTAGTTGTCGAGGGGCAGATATGAGACATATAGAGAGGCAGCTGCTGATGGCATTGAATAAGATCCACGAATGGTCAGTCAACCAAGGATTTACGTTTTCTGAACAGAAGACTGTCTGCGTGCATTTTTGTAGAAAGAGAGGTCTCCATCCTGAGCCTGAATTACACCTTAATGGATCTATCATTCCAGTTGCACCTGAAGCAAAATTTTTAGGAGTGATATTCGACCAGAAACTAACTTTTCTTTCTCATGTTTTACAGCTGAGAAAGAACTGTATGAAAGTACTTAATATACTAAAAGTCCTGGCGAATACCTCCTGGGGTGCTGATCGATGCTCCATGCTTCGCATCTATAGAGCGCTTGTCCGCTCTAGACTGGACTATGGCTCAGTTATCTACGGATCAGCTCGGTCTTCTGTGTTGCTAAAACTAGATCCTGTGCATCATCAAGCTCTGAGGATTTGTTCTGGAGCTTTCAGGACATCTCCTGTCCAGAGTCTTTATGTTGATTGTCATGAACCATCACTTCGTTTGAGGCGTGAGCAGTTGTCTCTCTTGCATTATTTTAGCATCTTATCACAACCTGACAATCCTAATAGGCTAGCTTTGACTGATAACAGCTGTGACACTTTATTTGATGCACGGCCATCCTGTGTGCCTCCGTTTTCTTTGAGAGTTCGCCCTCTGATCGAGGAACTCTCCCTGTCTGATATATCCCCCCAAGCCATGCAATACTTTGAAATTCCTCCTTGGGAACAGGCAGGAATCCAGATTCTTGAAATTTTTTCCCATCATATGAAAAAAAAAAAAACACTAACGATGTCATCTATACCCAACGTTTTGCTGATCACAGGTATAAATATCAAGAATATGTTCCAATATACACAGATGATTCGAAGTCAACTTGTCAAGTCGGGACGGCAGTTGTAATTGTTGACCATGTAGAAGGCAGAAGTTTGCGCCACGCTTCTTCAGTCTTAACAGCTGAACTTACCGCAATATATCATTCACTTTTGTACATATCAAAGTGACGGCAGAAAAAGTTTATAGTTTATTGAGATTCTTACAGCGCGCTGAAAGTTTTAGAAGCTTTTTTGGACACCCATAATCCGGTAATTTTTGATATCCTGAAACTGAACTTAAACCTAACAAGGCGCGGATTTGAAATTCTCTATTGCTGGGTTCCCGGGCATACCGGTATAAAAGGTAATGATCGGGCAGATGTCGTCACAAAATCAGCTGTTGAAATATCCAGTCTCCTCATCCCTATCACAGACATTAGCAGTTTTATCAAACAAAAGATATTGGAAAAATGGCAGCAGTTTTGGGATGTTCAGTCTTTTAATAAATTAAAGAGCGTGAAACCTAGAATCGAACTTTGGCATTTTACTGGAAGACGTAAGGAGGAAGTTGTTTTGACTAGACTTAGAATCGGTCACACTAGAATGACCCATAACTATCTTTTAAATGCTGACAATTAGCCCCTGTGCTCAAAATGTGGTGTATGTTTAACGGTCCATCACCTTTTAATTGAATGTCCATCTTTTAATAGTATTCGTCAGAAATATTTTAACAGCTGTGACTTACCTCTCGACCATTTAATTGGAAGAGAGGTCAGTCGTAATTTATTTTACTATTTAAAAGATATTGGTGTTTATCACCTCACCTGAACTGATTTTAATTTTGTATATTAGTTTTAACACTTGTGATTTTAGCTGATTTTATATGACCTGATCCCCTGGATTTTGTACATTCCTTTATCTACTTGTTTCATTCATAGCTATTTTAATTTCACTGTCTTTTGTATCACTTTATATCCCATTACCTTGTGTTTGGTGCGGTAAAACCAATTCTGGTTTTGCGCCAAAAAATTTCACTCATCACCACCACCTTGGCAAATTTTCCCTCCGCTTTTCAGCGGCGTAATAGCAAACTGGTTACATTGCGTCTATGGAGCCTTCAAATAAAAGAGCATTAAACTGAAACAGCGTTAAACGGGGTCTTACTGTACTTTCCCAAGTGACAATACATTTTTTTGTTCTTTCGAGTTTTTTAATTAAATTTGAAACATAAATAATTTCTTGTGCTTTATTGAGTGGCAACAAGTGGAATGAAAATGGAAAGTTCCTGTAGTTTGTTTTTTTCTCATGGAAAATATTTTACTCACTTCATGCCTTATACAATTTTATTAATCTCTAACTCTCTTCTTTAGATGCTAATGAGCTATTCCTCATTCTTTTCTTTAGAAATGTAACTGTTCTGCTGCCGTCTGTCTTTTAAGTTCTCTGCAGAAATAAAATAAAATGTAGTTAAGACATTATTACATTCTGTGATTGTATTTTATTATAAATAACTACATTAACTTAACACTTTTTAACCCAGTTTTAACTGAAATTCCAAGCTGCTCAGTTTTATTTTAAAACACCATAGGAGTAATATTCACTTTATATTATTTATAAATTTTGTTTGAAAAATGGATAATCTTGTAAAAATTCGTTGTTTCATTTGCTTTACAATAGTAAAGGTGATGCATTTTCATAGTTATTGAATTTATTATAGTAAATGTATTAATTATTCAGTTACTCAATTTAATAACTAATTCATTTCATATGGACAGAGAAATTGTTACATCTGGTCATGGAATATCAGGGAATTTAAAAATTGAACTTCGAGAATCCTGCATATGATCTGAAAGATTTCCATAAATTACATCTGAAAATTTTTGGTTTATTTTATTGATGCAGTTTGTTTAAAATTTACCTTTTTTCTAACTGAATAGGTGATATTAGAAAATATAGCTATCACCATGTAAGTTATATTTTCCTACAAATACAAATTATCAGAAATTTTTGCAATCTTAAAATTTTACATTCCGGATATGGGAAATATATTGAGTACTTGTCTACAAATACTACATTCATAAGATGTTTCCTTTGTTAGCACTGTTAATTTTGTGCCTTTTATTTCAAACATATTTATTTGCCATATAAAAAGTGCTCTGCTTTTTCTGCCAGTATTTCTTGATTGCTATGACAATTGTTTGAGGTTCATCAGATAAAAAATGTACTTTTTGTCATATAATTGCCTCTCAGGAGCTCACATTTTGTGAGTACGGGTGTGGCAATCCCAAGGTAGCCTAGTCCTTCAGGGAATCATCTTTTGGGTGAGATAGGTGTCATGATCCTGGAAACCCAGTGATCTATCCTCTTTTCCATCTCCTCTCCTCTGAGCTGAAGCTTTTTTTTCTTCCATTCTCCCTTGTGCTTTTCCTCTTCGGAGGTTGGGGCTCGTTATGAGAGACTGGAACAGCCCTTGGCTCTAGTTTTTGAGTGATGAGAAAACAACCCACGTGTTTGCCGTGAGTGGAGACCTATGTCGCTGGAAAGGAGGGTAGTTGAGGGGCGAGGTACTGTCCCCAACACACTGCTTTGGCCTCTGCTTCAGCTAATGTCAATCGGCTGGTCACTAGTCCTTGTGTCAGTGGCTTGGGGATAAGCTTCTTGGAGTTGCTTTCAGGAAAGCCGACTGTGGGGCTTCAGTTTGCATATAGGTCTGACTAGCCCTGACACAAGAATCTGTGTTCCCTTGTTGAGCTCCGTGGTGGGTGGGGCGGTCGACCCGAACCTTTATTTTTTCCATTATGGCGCAATCAAATTTACATACTTCAGATGAACACAATTATGCCTAACAAGTGATAATGCCAATCTTGATGTTAATTCAACAGTCTACTAAGTTTTCTGGTCATTAACAACTCTACAGGAGATCTCTGAAAGCTGTCTCCATTTTTAATTCCAAAATATGTTCAATCTTGAATTGGAGAGCCAAAGAATATCAAACGGCTGTGCTCTGGAGATCTTCTAGTTCAAACTGTTTCTTCTACTCAATGTGCAACCATTCTTGGATTGAACAAACTTGGTCAAATTGATATTAAAGTGTCAATTTATAAAACACTCAATTTTTCTCGAAGTGTTATCTCAGAAATTGACCTCCTTTCCGTTTCAGAAGAGGAAATAGTCTCTGAGTTGTCTGACCGGAATATGCCTGTTTGCAAGGCGAATCAAGGTGCGCAAAGAAAGTCAGTTGATTGATACAAAGCATATAATCCTGACCTTCAGGTCGCCTGATCTGCCTAAGTACACTCATTGCCATAAAAATTTGCACACCAGGAAAGAGTTGTCAGAATGAAACAAAATTTTACATATGTAAGTACTACTTTGATATAAGTAAGTGATTAGAAAATCAAAGAAAAAAGGATCATTTATTGCATAAAAAAGTACTCATGAATGGAAGTTTTAGTACTCTTTTGGACCACCTCTAGTGTGAATGCACGATGCAACACAAGCGGGAATTGAGACATACAAGTTGTGTATGGTGTCCTGAGACATCTCGTTTCACAGTTGCTGTACATGCCTCTAGTTCAGCCAGTCTCGTAGGCTATTCAACTTGCCATCCCGAATGATCCCAGATATGCTCGATTGGTACAAATCTGGGGATCGAGTAGGCCAGGTAAGAGTATTAATGTGGCGGAGGCAGTCTTGTGAGATCCTTGCTGTGTGTGTCTGAGCATTGTCTTGTTGAAAACAGGCTTCTGAGAGCCATGCTATGAGTGGCAACACATATGGCTGAAGGATGTCATGGACGTACTGCTGACCTGTCATTGTGCCATGGATCAATATTAGGGGTGATTGTGTATTATAAGCAATGGCACCCCATACCATCACACCAACTGTGGGAACGATGTGTTGCTGTAAAGTGAAGACAGGATTGAGGCGTTCACCACGGGCCCTCCACTCATGAATACGATTGTCATCACTGGTCCAATTGAATCTAGTTCGTTGCTGAAGATGACCTTGTTGCCTTCCGTTAAAGTCCAATCCTGTCATGCGCGACACCACTCCAAACGGAGGCGTCAGTGGGTCGCAATACAAGATGTCCATCAACCAGGCACCTTGCGATGGTTCAGTTGGCTCTATGCATGCATGTCGTATGATCTGATGGTCTTCTTGACAACTGGTCTGATGGAATCCTGAGCCTGGTCGCCATGTAAAAGACGTCTCTTATGTCCACTGGTTCCAACACCTCCTCACAGTAAAATCAGAAAGGCATACCTGACAAGCTATTTGCCTAGCTGACTAGCCATCAACCCGATGATTCTTCCCCTCTCGAACTCTAACAGCTGCTGATATTGGCTTTGATGGCGAAGTAACGGCCATGTCTACCTCAGTGTTTCCTTAGCAAAAGATTAAGTACACTCAAAAAAGCTCTGCTTACCTGTTTTATACTCCAAGAAGAACGAAGTTCAATGCCCTCTAGTGGCATTACATAATATGCAATCATGCTGCGTTTCTAATCATTTGCATATCTACCTGACATGTACTTTCATGCCAAGTTTCATTACAATCCCACAATTATATCTTGGCATGCAAAATTTTTATGGCAATGAGTGTATATGAAGGCCAGATACCTAAATTGTCCTGTAAGACCTTATATTCTGAACCTATGCAATGCTTCCAATGCCAGCGCTTTGGTCATTTTAAGATGGCTTGTCGTGGCAGCCACACATGCGCCCTCTGTTCACAGGTTGATCACGATTGTGATAACTGTACTGCTGCGCCTTTGTGTATAAATTGCAAGGGTGAACACCCAGAATTTTCTCACTTCTACCCAAAATGGAAACCAGAAAAAGAAGTGCAGACTGAAAAAGTTATTAGGAGCATCTTATATGCTAAAGCCAGAATATTAGTTCAAAGCACACAGGTTCGATCAAATACATCTTACACCAATGTTCTTAAATCATCTCATACAGTTGCCACCCAAACTTCAATTGGTACGTAGACTCTACCAAATAAAACCCAACTGATTACAAGAAAAAAGAAAACCCAACTTGCTTAGTACAAAGAAAAGAAACAGTAATTCAAAGCAAACCAAAAAATGTGAGTTAGAAAATAATCAATAAAAATAGAAGCCCCAGCAATAGCTCTTGATGGGAAGATTTCTGAATCTGTGGATTCACATAGTATGGAAGTAGAAGAGGGTCTAAAAGTTTCCAAGCATCTACTTCCTCGGAAAACTAAAAAGCAGCACAGAAAGAACAAATATCAATCATAATGGCCACCGTCATGTCATGGAACTGTCGCAATTTCCACCAAAATTTGCTCGACATCAATGCTTATCATCCTGTGTGCTTAGCAATTCAGGAAACAAATCTGAAACAGAACAACAAGCTAACTTCGGAGGTTCTCTTTCCTCAGGAAAGAAAATCTTGCAGGTGAGCGTGCCAGCAGGGATGTAGGCCTCCTTACCTCACTGGACTATCCATCAAATGCACTTCCTTTAATGACATCCCTCCAAATTATTGCTACCCAGGCAAATTTTCTTATTGTTGTTTCAGTCGTTTCTCTGTATTTGCCTCCAAATGAGCACATTGATCAGCAGGATTTAAATGATCTGTCTGAGCCCTTTATCATATTAGGGGATCTTAACGGCCATAGTCCGCTCTGGGGAAGTAAAGACACAAATTCCCGAAGAAGACAAATTGAGCAGATGATTGAAGATCGTACCGTTTGTCTCCTGAATAATGGGCAGAATACGTACTTCCATGGAGCTTCAAGGACATTCCACGCTCTCAACCTTGCCATCCGTGTTGCCATTTTGCACTTTTAGTGTGGGAAATGATCTTTACATCATTATCCCATTTTTGTATCTCTTGCATGAAGAGGAGCAAACCCAATGTCGAGATCCCCTTGGTTCATACTTGATAGGGCAGACTAGGAACTCTTCTCTTCCCCTGTAGAGTTCACGGAGAACATGGTAGAAGATGCGCGTATCAATGACACAGTTGAAGTAGTTACTAATACTATTATTCAAACAGCTATGTTTTCCATTCCTAGAACATCATAAAAAATATTCAAGTATTTGAAACTGTTAGAAATGCTATTTCTGAGCCTTTATTTATTCAACTTTTAGAATCTGGCAATAGAAATTGTGTTTGCGAATTGAACAGTTTCGTCTTAGTTTTTTTAGTAAGAAGATTGCCGCTAGCCATTTTGTAACTTGCTTCTCTTATTTAAACTTCTTTGTTAGTTGTAAATAAATAATTATTTTTAATTTTTTGCGATTCAAAGTTTGATTTGTTAAACTTTGTGGCATCCATTGATAGGATTATTTAGAATCGAAAATAAACAATGGATACAACTGAACGAAAAGTTCTTCGGCGATTATTTACAGTTGACACAAATAGTTTAGAAGAACTTATTTCCAAAAGAGGTGATATTATAGAACTTAAAGCAAGATTTGAAGCATTAAAAATAAAATGTGAAAGGATTAATGTTCTAAATTCCACTCACTTAGAAGAGCTTCTGAAAGATAAAAATATAACAGAAGCTAAGGTGGAAGAAGAAATGGCGAAATGCGGTGAGTACGAAATAAGATTTCTTAAGATTAAAGAAACAATTTTTGCTGAAACGGTATGTTCAACTTTTGAAAATGAATCTCAGACTGGATTCAAAATCAAATAAAATTACCTAAGATAGAATAAAATTTGATGGAGATTTAAGAAACTGGTTTGGTTACTGGGGCCAGTTTTCAAAAATTCATAATTTAATGATAATTCTTTGTCCAATGAAGATAAATTTGAATATTTGAGACTTAGTATGAAACCTGGGTCATCATTTTATAAATTAATTTAAGGTTTTCCACCTTCAAAAGAAAATTATGAGAAAGCTATAGAACTTTTAAAATCCAGATATGGGAAGGAAGAATTTTTAATAGAATTCTGTGTTCGTGAGTTATTGTCTCTGTACTACTAGAAGGGGAAAATATTCAGATTTCTCAACTTTATGATAAACTGGAATCACAGTTGTGTGCTTTAGAATCTTTAGGGGTAACTAAAGAAAAATATGCAGCAATGCTTTTTCCACTCGTTGAGTCAGCGATTCCAGAAAACATTTTTAAGATCTGGGTAAGACACCGGGTAACTAAAAAGGCTTCTACCAAAAATCCTGATGTTTATTTATGTGAGTTATTGGAATTTTTAAAAGTAGAAGTAGAAGGAGAGGAAAGAGTAAAACTAAGAAATATTACCTTTGAATCCAATGAACATAAATCTAGCTTACAGGTTATATGTAAACATAAAATGTCAAATACTATACCAAGTGCTGCAGCATTAGTTTCTTCACACAACAATAATGTAAATAAGAATATGTTGTGCATTTTTTGTAATAAATCGACACATTCTTCTGAGGACTGTGCAGCTATTATCGATTCCTCTCTGAAAGAAAGGCATCTGGTCGTCAAGAAAAAGGGTGCATGTTTTCGTTGTCTGAAACAAGGACACGTTAGTTCTAAATGTAAGGTTTTTGTGAAGTGTGCTGCATGCAAAAGAAAACATTATCCAATATTATGCCAGATGTTGAATAAAGATGAAAATATTTCGAAAGAAAATACCTGTAATATGCTAACGAAGTCTCAGAAAGAGACTATTTATTTACAGACTTTACTTGTTAATGAAGTTGGTGAAAATGTTACAAAGAATGTTAAGAGTATTGTGTGATCCCGGCTCACAAAGAAGTTACATTACCAAGAACTGTGCAAGAGAATTAAAGTTGAAACCTATAGGTGCAGTATATACTCATCAGGAATTATTTGGGGGAACCAAGAGTGCATTTACATCCTATTGTCTTTATAAGCTGTTACTGACAAGTTTGGACTCTGATTTTCAATGAAAAGTGGATGTACATGATCAAGATCTTATCTGTAGTTAAGTTCCTAAAATTAGTGATGTGGTTCTTTATACAAGTCTGAAAGTAAAGGGAATCATTTTAACAGATTTTTCAAGCCCAGATGATGATTTTGCTGTCATTCAGGTATTATTAGGAGCTAATGTATGGTCTCAAATTATTACATCTGATCAATGAAAATTTAGTGGCCGTAAAAACTAAATTTGGGTGGTCATTGATTGGCACGTCAGGAAGTGATAGAAACATCTTTTCAAATATTTTAGTTGCATTATTTTCCTCTCAAGATATTTCAAAGTTCTGGGAGTTGGAAAGCTTAGGAATCAAAGAATCTGGAGTAAAAGCACCAAAAAGTGAAGGACAGGATGAAGTTTGTAGACTACCCAACCCTAAAAAACAATATAGAAGCAGCAACCCGAAAACTGAATCAGCTGGGTAAATATGAAGACTATAATTTAATTATGCAAGACTGTCGCAGAAGAGGTATAATTGAACCAGTTCAAGATGGAGATCAAACTTTAGAAGCATTTTATTTACCTCATCAAGCTGTCCTAAAAGAAAACAGCATAACACCTGTAAGACCAGTATTTGATGCATCAGCCACAGACAAAAATGGACATTCTATAATTGAATTTTTAGAAAAGTGTCCTAATTTAATTGAAGAAATACCGCCCATTCTATTTAATTTCAGACAATAACGCATTGGGTTATCTGCTGACATCTAGAAAGCCTTTTTGCAGATTGAAATTGATGGAGCTGATCGTGATGCATTAAGATTTTTTTGGTGGCAAAATGATCAAATAGCCATTTTCCGCCATTGTAGGGTTGTTTTCGGAGTATCATCAAGCCCTTTTTTATTAGTTGCATGCATAAACAATTTACTAAAGAATGCTCCCCCTGATTTTGCAAAGACAGCTGAAATACTTCTCGGATCCTTTTATGTAGATAATTGTTTAATGGGTGTCAAGATGTAAGTGAACAAGAAACATTTATCTCACAGGCAACTGAGTTGATGTCTTCGGCTCGATTCAATCTTAGAGGATGGGTGAGCAATTCGTCACATGAAACTTAAGAAAATGTTTTAGGACTTAACTGGTACTGTTCAACAGATGAATTAGGGTGTAATTGCATATGATAAAGTGCTTAGGAAATTCCTTGACAAAAGATCACTTTTATCTTCAATTCAAAAATTGTTCGAGCCTATTGGTTTTACTGCTTCTACAACCGTGATTCCGAAATTATTACTTCAAAAAACATGGTCCCGAAAATTAGGATGGGATGAAATTTTACCAACTGACATATGCAATGATTTTCAAAAATGGAGACAACAATTGAGTTGCTTAGAAGAATGTAAGATACCTTGCCATGTAATCATCAAGACTTCTAGCTCATTACATGTATTCTGTGATGCTAGTCAGGCTGCATTTTCCTGTTGTATATTCCTAAGGACAGAATTTAAGAAAATGTTTACATTAGACTTCTCATGGCGGCGAAGTCTAGAGTTGCTCCATCTAAACCATTAACCCTTCCACGTCTTGAACTCATGGCAACTCTAATTGGAGCTCGTGTGTATTCTTCAGGAACGAGCTGAAAGAAGAGAATCTCAAAGTTTACTTCTGGACAGATTCAACCGTTGCTTTAGCCTGGATAACAAATGATGTCCATGGTCTGTCTTTATTGAAAATCAAGTAAAGGAAATTAAGAGGCTCAGTAAACTACAACAATGGAATCATGTTCTAGGAAACAGGAATCCTGCAGATTTGCTATCAAGAGGTTGTCTTCCCCAACAACTCTTAAAATCCTGATGGTGGGAGGGTCCAGAATGGTTGTATGGTGCTCCTCAGAATTGGCCTTGTAATATTCCTGTTTCCGAATCAAAGGAAGTAGAAAAGCAAAAAACTAATCTTTGTGCAAAAAACAGTGAAACTGAAATGATAACGACATATTTGGCTAACAGATTTTCAAGTTATCCTAAAATTATAAGAATAATTGCATGGATTCTTCGTTTAAAAAGGAAAACTCCAGGTATTTCAAGACTTCCTTATATTACTGCAGAAGAATTTTCTACAGCTGAGAAACTAGTTTTCCTATGTATCCAATCTGAAAGTTTTTTGGAAGAAGACAGTGAGAATAGTTTGAAGGCTCTTCAAGTCTATAAAGATGAACAAGGAATTCTTTGAATGAAGTCAAGAACAATGGATGAAAATAGTACCACAGAAAAACGTATCCAGTTGTTCATCCCTCTAAACATCCTTTAGTGGAACGGATGATAGAACACAAGCATTTGTTTCATAAACATGCTGGAACTCTTTCACTTCTTACCATTCTTCGAGAGAAGGATTGGATTTTAAGGGGAAGAAAAACTGTAGGTTCAATTGTATGAAAATGCATTGTTTGTAAAAGAAACCATTCTAGAGCTCTCCAAGTTCCTATTCCACCTCTTCCAAAAGATCGAGCACAGATGACTTCTACTTTCCAAATAACTGTCATCAACTTAGCTGGACCACTCTACTCATTCACAACAGAAATGCTGGATTGTTATATTTACCTGTGCAGTATACAGAGCTGTTCACCTTGAATTGATCCAGTCTGTAAGTAGTATTGCCTTTATACAAGCCCTAAGACGATTTATTGCTCGAAGAGGAAGAATATCAGTTATTTGGATAATGGTACTGCTTTCACTGGAGTAAATTCAGCTTTAAAACAACTAGATTGGAATGAGATTCAAGCAGAATGTAGTTTACAAGATATTAAGTGCAAGTTTAGTTCTCCCACTGCTCCTTGGTGGGGAGGGTTTTGGGAGTGCTTGATAAGAATATTAAAGGATCTTTTAAAGAAAAATCTCGGTCAAGCATCATGAAATTATGAGGAGCTGAACACTTTGCTATGTGAATGTGAATCTATCATGAATAACCGTCCACTGACTTACTTATCAGAGGAAGCTAATGAACTGAGTGTTTTGAAACCGTCCATGTTTTTACGAAGTCTTTCAGGCAATGAGGTAGCTGATCTAGATCACATCGAAACAGTTACTTTGATGAAAAGATTTAACTATCGCCAAAGTATCACAGAGAAACTGAGAGGGAGATTTAAACAGGAATAGCTTGGTCTGCTTATGTCATGTAAAGCCAAAGATGCTGACACAGTTAAAGTAGGAGATATTGTTATAATTGGTAATGACAACATAAGGCGATTGGATTGGCCATTAGCAAAAGTTGTTGAAGTATTTCCAGGACGAGATGGGGTTAATCGACTTATAAGAGTAAAAACAGCTAATGGGTATCTATTAACACCTATACAGAGACTCTACCCCAAAGAAATTCATTGTAACAGAAGAATCTATTCAAGAAAGGGAACCTTTAATTCAGCAATCTCAAAATTTTGAAAAGAGAAAGTTTTCTGAGATTGAATTGGAGAAATATCCTATACAAACACGATCCGGGAGAGTCGTTCGACTGAAAGAAAGATTTGATCTTTAAGAACTTTTAAACTTTCTGGTAATTTTATTTTATTTAATGTTTGTAATGCTCTCACTTTATTAAGATGGGAGGATGTTAGAAATGCTATTTCTGAGCCTTTATTTATTCAATTTTAAGAATCTGGCAATAGAAATTGTGTTTACAAATTGAACAGTTCCTTCTTAGTTTTTTGAGTAAGAAGTTTCCGCTAGCCATTTTGTAACTTGCTTTTCTTATTTAAACTTCTTTGTTAGTTGTAAATCAGTGTTATCTTTAAATTTATGCGATTCTAAGTTTAATTTTTTAAAGAAACCATGGTGAAATCATGACTGTCATGAAGCACTGAAACAGAAATGCATGAGGAATTTTTCATAGGTATCCTACTTTGCGAAACCTTATAATGTTTAAAAGAGCCAAAACAAATGCATGAAAAATAAGAAGGCAGAGCCAGAGGGATTCCTGGATTTCATATGTGTAGTAAATAGCATCCTCTACACCTAGTAAGCGGCTTTGTAAAAGAGTTAAAAAAGCATGCAGAATATATAAAGACCACCCACTCTCTTTTTAGGAAAAAGATAACCGAGCGATTAGCTCTATAGAAGAAATTTCAAATACTATTGGTCCGACATTTGCTGCCCTTTCTTCCAGCAGAAATTATTCACCTGCATTTCTTTGTCAAGCAGTGCTCTGAGAGAAATCTCATTATATTCAACTCTTCCAACTTCGAGCCTTATAATAGAGATTTTACTGTGCTAGAGTTAAAGAGAGCTTTGTTGCAGACACATAGGACTTGTCCGGGTCTTGATGGCGTGAATTACGAAATGCTGAAGTCACTGTCTGTCCCATAAATCACTGACTGCCCTTCTCACTCTTTACAATAGGGTATGGAAGGAGGGAAATTTTCCCAGTGCATTGAATAGAGCTGTTGTGATTCCTATTGCTAGGCCAGGGAAAGACCCAAAGAATCCCTCAAAGTATCGGCCGATTGCCCTTACAAGTTGCGTATGCAAGCTGTTTGAAAAAATGGTAAACAGCCACTTAGTCTATTTCTTGGAAAGTAATAATTTAATTTTGCCTTATCAAAGCAATTTTTGAAAGGGAACGGCAATGATAGGTAACATGCTCCTTTTGGAGACATCTATTCATAAAGCTTCTAAGGAGAAATTCTAATCTTTCTAAGGAGAGTAAGGTAATATTCTTTGATATTGAGAGAGCTTATGATAAGGCATGGAGATACGGTATACTTCATGATAGGGGCGTACGTGGCAGCCTACCGTTTTTCATTCAGAATTTTTTGGAAGCTAGAACTTTTCAAGTAAGGATTGGCTCTGTTTTGTCAGAAGTTTTCAAACAGAAAGAGGGTGTGCCTCAAGGCTGTGTGCTTAGTGTAACCCTGTTCATCCTAAAAATAAACTCTGTATTAAGAAAACTTCCTCTTGCTATTTTAGGATCTGTTTTTTTTTATGACCTACAAATTAGCTGTTGAGGTGCAGATATGAGACATATAGAGAGGCAGCTCCAGATTGCTTTGAACAGGATCCAGGAATGGGCAGACAGACAAGGATTTACAACTCCCTGTCTGATATGTCCCCACAAGCAGTACAGAATTTTAAAATCCCACCTTGGGAAAATGCACAAATTCAGCTTCTTGATATTTTTCACAGTTACGTCAAAGCAGCCACTAATGAGACCATCTACAGACAAATTTTTGCTGAGCACAGGGATAGGTACAGCAGTTATCTTTCCATATATACAGATGGATCCAAGTCAACTTGTCATGATGGAATGCCATATATAATTGGTGACCATATAGAGGCCAGACGTTTACACAACGCTTCCTCAGTCTTAACCTCCAAACTGACTGCTATATATTATGCACTTTTGTACATCTCAATGCTACACCATAAAAATTCATTATATAAACAGACTCCTACAGTGCATTAAAAGCTTTAGAATCTTTTTCCAGCACTGAGAATCCTGTGATAGTGGATGTACTCAAGTTGAATATAAACTTAACAAGGCATGGATATGAAATTCTGTACTTCTGGGTTCTCGAACATACAGGAATAAAGGGTAATGAGCTGGCAGACATCACAGAGAAATCTGCTGTTGAACTATCTGGTCGCCTCGTCCCTTTGAGAGATATCAGTCGTGTCATCAAACAAAGGATCTTAAAAAAAAAAAAAAAAGGCACCAACCTTTAAGACTTCCAATCTTGTAACAAGTTAAGAAGGGTGAAGCCTTTGGGATTCTACTAGAAATTGCAAGGAGGAAGTTTTTTTGACTCATCTTAGAATTGGTAACACTAGAGCAACAGATAACTATCTACTAAAAGCTGAAAATGAGCCTGTTTGTCCAAATTGTAATGTTTGCCTGTTAGTCCATCACATTTTAATTGAGTGTCTATATTTTAATAGTCTTTGTCAGAAGTATTTTAATAGCTGTGACCTGTCTCTCGACTGTTTAATCAGAAGAGAGGTCAATACCAATTTGTTTCACTACCTGAAAGAAACAGGTCTCTAATTATCTTTAGATTTTATGTTAGAATTTTATTCATCCCACCATTTCATTATTGTATTACTTGTCTTGATTTTATAAGTGTGCTGTTGTTTTTAAACCTTTTTCTTTATCTAACATATGGACAATAGCTTGTACGTTGAAGGATTAATCCTGTGTTTGGAACATATGGCCTTAAGAACTTTGTGCCAAAAATCCATTACCACCGCCTCTACTTGTCATATAATTGTATTAGTACTTATTTCTTTATTACTAAAGTTATTATTATAGTATACTTTAATTTCTTCTAATTTATAATGCTTGTGTTCTAACAGTTTGAGCAATGAAACATTCTAAAAATTCATATGAATTTTCCACACATTAAAAAAAAATTACGTAACTAAATATCTCTTGATGAGAGGTTTCAATTTAAAAAATTTATCAAATGATGTAGGTTTCAGACCATGACAGTTTTGGTTGCATAACATCTTACTCAAAACAAGAAAAGTTTACATGCGTCCTCATTAGAGAAAGTTGTGTAATTAAAAAAAAATTACTTTTTATTATAGTAAAGCTTTAAGTATCAGAACCACTCCTGAAAAGTCAGTAATAATCATTTCGAATTTTAACATTTTAATAGTTGGTAATTTGAAAACTATACCTGTGAAAGGGCTACTTTTAAAATTAAATTCTAGAGAAATTAGAAATGAAAATGAGAGTAAAGAAAAAAAGCTTCTATATATAATTAGATTCTTACCAGTATTCCAATCAACATACCTGTACACTGCAACACCAAATGTTGTACACCTTTTCAGTAGAAGTTTGCCACCAGTTGTTCAACTATGTTATCACGTAATAAGGGAAATCCTCAATAGCCATATACTTTAACCTGAGTTTTCACATCATGAACAACTGTTTATCCTTCTTTAACCCTCTCAGCATTGCAGACTGAAAATTCCATATAGAAGGGTGGCTTTCATAATCATTACACATGAAAATTTCTGCCAGCTTTTAATGTATTCAGTTTGGGATTGGATATATATATGGGAAGAAAAGGAATCAAAGTACAAAGTGAAAGAGTCCTTTTTTTTTATTATTATAATCAAGCAAATACCATTTATACATGACATTTTAAGGAACTTTGAAATTTCAGGGCTAAACCCATAATGCTCTGAGTGTTAAATTTCTGGCATAATTTATACATAGTACCATTATTCATGCAGTGTTCTTTGTAGACAATACACAGTTATGCAGTGAATTATATTCATTGCTTACAAACATGAATGAATGGGATGAAAGATCATTAGGGAGGAAGGAAAAAGATATGACATTGTACATATCTAATTTTTGTTCACAAGAAATATGTATATAAGATTTTCTTTTTCATTCCATTTTATATTTCAGAACTATTTGGAATTTAGAAAAAAACTTTCCTATACTTGAATGCAATATTTATTTGACATAAAAAAGGTCACTTAAAAATTTCCATTCAAAGAGTTTTCTTGCATGGCTATTTCTCATAATATTTTTATGCAATTGCCAAAATGTCTAGTTAATGATATCTTGTGTAATTTTAATTGAGAAGAGAAAAATTCACCAGTTTGATGACTGGCTATGAATAACATTTTTTAATTGGCATTTTTCTTCATGGAACCCATATAAAAATTGCTTGTATACTTTTATTAAAAGGTGTTGTGAAGTGAAAATTTTCAGTCTGAAAAACACCTTAAAAAAAAATTCCAAATATCTTTATATACTGTAGATGAAACCTAATTATACATTATTTTAATAGTAATATTAGCTGAATGAAACGCTTTATACAGCTGTGTAATGTAATATATTTCTCCTTTTCCTTATTGAAGGTGATTGAAATGTTTCCGAACATTGAAGAAGAAGTTGTGCAAACTGTGTTGGATAGCAACAGGGGAAACAAAGACCAAACGATCAATGCATTGTTAGCACTTAGTGAAGGAACCTGAAGACATTGTTTTTGAAAGATATATTTTTACACGTATCTTGTCATATTTTTCTGTTGTTTAGATTTTTTTATAAGTTGACAGTTAGTCTTGATATTTTTTCTTTTAGTCATATTGGTGCTTTGTTTAAAAAGTACAGGCAGGTCTGATACATAAATATTTTTAAAAAAATTACATATCAGCTTTTGTTTTCAGAATGCAAGTATAGATGTAGATTCTGTTATAGTAATTATTATTATATGTTTTTAGTACCTATATTTATTTTCATAATATTGTAAAGAATTTGAAAGAAACTAATAACAGTGTAATAATATTGATTAATGTTGCATCAGTTAATTGTATCATAAGGAAATACTTATTCATTTTTTATTCCATTATATTGTTTTAATAACATTTCTGTGTATAAAAAAAGGACTTTCTTCCTTCTTTTACTTTTCTTTCCCATCCTCCAAAAAGGAAGTTATGAAATGTTTATAAAAAGAGTATTTTTTAAATGAATATATGTTAAGTATATATACAAACGGCTGCATAAATATTAATATTTCATTGGTGTCAGTTTTTAGGTGAAAAAAAATAGGGAAAGGGACAATTTTCTAATCAATTATTTTCAGCATTGTTAAGTTTTCTTATCTATCTATATTTATAGCTTGCATGCTTGTTTGTCAAAGATGCATACAATTTAATTCTATAAAATGCTTTTGTGGAATGAAAACGTATTTCTTCTTGAAATAAAGATGTACCTTACAAATACAGATTTATCATAACTTAATTATTTAATTTGTACAGCTGAGTGATTTACTGTAATTTATAATGTGATAATTAATAATTGTGATTATTACTTAATGACTTGTTATAACTTAATGAATTTATTGTAGAAAACAACATATATGAAGGCTAAATTCAGAATTTTAATCATTCAAAAACCTAGAATTTTAATTGCTTGGTGAGTGTTAAATAGTGAATTTTTATATTTACAACACCTTTATGGTTACCATGAAAAGTGGTTCATTAAATTCATGATATAATTCATGAAAGTTCAGTTCAAACTTCATTAGCCTTCATTGAAGATCACATATATATTTTTAAAGAAAGAAAGAATATGAAAAACATGTTTTTTGGTAAATTGACATGGCTTTAGGTAAATTGAGAATTAAAAATAAATAAATAAATAAATAAATAAAAATCATCATATTTTTTCATAACATTTATGTATTTATTTCCATCATTTTTCTTAATAGGAATTGTTGAATTATTCTTTTATTTGTTGACTTGTCTTTTGATGATGTAAAAAAACTAAAATGAATATTTTATTTGAAACTTGATAGAAAAAATTCAGCTTCCTAAATCTTCATCAGTCCACATGCACACAATATAAAATCACATGCTAGTTATAGGTGCAATAAATACTGATTATAATTAGCATATTTATAGATAGTGAAATTAAAAAGAGCAACAGCTACTATGTTTCTGAAAAGTAGCCTTTCACATAAATTAAATTTATGAAGTTAGACACGTAATGCATGAGAAAATTATTATTCTTTCTTGCAGAGAACTGGGTCAGGAATATATCTAATATTATTAAAAGTTAAAAAAAAAAATTGAGAAAAAGAAGGTTAAAATTCTGTAAAATTTCAAAAAGCTGTATCAAGCGTTTCTTCAAATTGTTCATAGCCCTATCAAAGATCCAAATTTGAAATATGAAAACTACTTTTAAATTTTCCTTTGTGTGAAATTTATAATTGTAGGAGGGAATTCAAGGTAAGATGCAACTGTTTGCTAACTTTTACAAAACTGATGATCTTATTTAATATTTCTTTAGATTAGATCTTATTTAAAACATGTAAATTGCAGTTTATTTTTAGTTAGATAGCAATGACTGACCCCTTTCATGACTGTATGTGTGATAAGCTTTTTCCTAAAGTTTCATGTATCAGTTTTAGAGATGTATAGGCTTTTCTAGATGTAGGTATACATTTTTATTCTGGAGCTTCCAAAGTAAAATTCCTGAATGTGCCTAGATCATACCTTCATATTTTAGTATGCATAGTTATATCTTTTATAAAATATTGAATACAAAAAAAAAAAAAGAAAACTGCTTGTAACATATACATCTGTTTATAAAGTTCAATACAAAATTTCATGAACTGTTAAAGGTGAAAAAGAGTTTTTTAAATATATGTTTCCATAAATTGGAATTCTCAGATTGTCTCATAAAATTATTTGGTAATAACAGTTTCTTGTACTGAAAATTTAAACAGATAATGAGGCTTAAATAATTTATTAGTATAATTTAATTTAATTAGTAATTAAAGTTTTTGATGAAGATGATAATCAATTTCCTCATTATGTTATAGAACTAAATCATCAATAATTTTATGTTTAGATTTTGTTTTCAAAATTACTTTCATATACAATCTGCTTTGTAAACAGTGTTACAACATTTGAGAAGAATTGGATAACATCATTATGATACAAAAATCATTCTTAGATTTTTAAAATGCAGGTTCATAATGAAGGTTGTAAAGTAGAAAGTTGTGTTGACATCACTTCTATGTATTTATTGTTAATAAACATAATATTGCTAAATGATTTTTAATTTAATCATGATCACTTTAAAGCATCTTTGAAAAGAAAAGAATATTAGCAATTAAAAATCAATAACAGTAAATTGGAATATTTTTAGTAACTACAATAACTGTTCAAAATGTTAACCATCTGTTGTAATGCAGCCATAAATTTGTCTCATCAGGCATTGCTGTATCTTTTCAAAACTGCCTGGCATACTTTGGAAGATTTAATGGCATGCCATTAATGGACTAATGCAACTAGGCTACCTTCTAACACTTTTGGTAGTAACACTTTCTAATTAAATTTTTAACTAATGTTTAAAAAAGGATTAGAAGGAAAATCATTTAACCTCTGTTGAGAATGATCAGAGTAAATTATCCATTATTCTACTTGTTATTGTTCATATTAAAAACAAAATTTCTTTATATTTAAAAATTCCAAAAAAAAAAATTCTTTATATCTTTTGATGAAAAGCACAGATATGACATCACATGCCATTCGTTTTGTTTTTTAAATACATCAGTTTTAAAAAAAGTAACATTTACAATTAGTTAATTAAAGGTTTTTCACAATAAAAATTGCCCTGGAGTTCGATTAAAAGTTTTTTATTAGTTTTATAATATTTATAGAATATATTTGGATATTCGTTAAAATTATCAATCACCTAGACGTTCAAGACTGTAAATTTCATGATAAATATTTGTAAACATAAAATGTGTTGAATGCTTTTATGGATGCCTGTAAATTTTGTATACTTTATACTATTTCAACATGTAATTCATGTGGTGTGAAAACATATTGCCAGTGAAAATAAATCATTTATTAAATGAGTGATGTTAAAAATTGCACTTTTTATATGATGGATATGAATCTGTGATAGAAAAGGTTATAAAACATGTAACTGCACGTAAGATGATAATGGAGACTATCAGATGCATGTATACAAATCATACTTAATATATGGAATGTATGTTATATTTATGGGTTCTGATTTTATTTTGCATTGAAATACAGGAGTGTAACTTTTATGCTCTAAAAGTAATTTTTTTTCCGTTTTCATATACTTTTTAATTTTTCATCCAAAAAAAGGGAGAAATATAATTTTTTAAAAAATTAATACAAAAGCTTTTTTAATAGTATATCCAAATATGGAATGTTTCAAATTTCAGTTACAATTGTTTTAAAATTCAATAAATAACTAAATTCAAATAATCTCAAAAACATGAGCCATATTTAATATATTGGTATGAAGTAACATGTTTCTTAGGTGTTTTATGCCTAACAAGCAAGTATCATACCAGTAAATAAAATGGTACTTACATTTTATATATTGATATGAAGTAATACTTAATTGTGTGCTATTATGCATTATTTCTTTATATAATTTTATATTTTTTAAATTTCTTTTTACATAATAGTACTCTGTGTATGCATAATAATTTCAAATATAAATATTCTCAGATTTTTATAAATATCATCATCATTATCATCTTGCAAGTCCTTAAGACTAGTAAGAAATTCTCAAATACATATCTGTACACTGATTTCCTGTATAAGTTATTGGAATTTATAGTGGAATCATTCTATCACAGAGCCACATTGTACATGAAATTAATGTTCTTTGTAGCTGTGTTGTATAATTCTTAGTTGAGAAGATTTACATTTTTTAGTATTACAGGTATTGATTAACAACAAGAATGAATGTATGTATAATGTTCATAATAGTTTTAAAATTGATGTCAAGACATAATAAAATTAAAGGTTTCAAAAGGGAATGATATGAGTATTTGTATTGTGTTATGAAATAATTTCTTTCTTTTCAAAAAGCAATGGATGTCAAAATTAAATGTTTATTATAGTTATTAACTCGAAGCAAAATTTATTTGGACATATGGTAAAGCTCTGTCTTTTGTACACACATTCTTTTCCTATGTGGTCATTATGATATTTAAGGCATTTTGTTTAAATTATCCAAGCATCTTTCATGTTCCCAGTTGTTGTGCTTCAATTAAAGTGCTGTTATTGAAAGTATTAATAAGCAAAGGTTAAATATTACAAATTATAAGAGGAATATATCAATAATTGCAAAAACAGTTTTGAGATTACTTTAAAACATGAAAAAAAATATTGTTTTCCTTTTGTAGGTAGTTGAACTTTGTTTGCATTATTTATTGCATTAATACCAAAGTTAATTTTCATTTTAAACTTTTCAGATATATATAGGCTTGTGATATTTGTTCAATAATTTGTAGAATAAGTGCACATTAATATAATACTCATGAATAAAAATCTTATCTTTGTAGATTTATATCAAGAAACTGATTTTTATTAATTCATAATGGAACTTTTTAAATTAAAAATACATGTTTTCCAACAACTTATGTAATATAAGAATACTTCCAAAAAAAGTTATTATTGATGTTGTTAATTTTAATATAATTCAATATGGCAAATAAGTGTTTATTTTACATGTTACAAATTTTTACCAACCACTTGAAAATTAGTGTTTTAAATAATTTAATGTGTCTATAATATGAAAAAGCTCCAGATTTGATTGTATATAATATAATTGGTTTGTCAGATTATACTTGGAAGATCAGACCTTAAAGCTTCATGTCTCTAACTCATGGATATTATGGCTCTTTTTGACATGTAATCAGAGGGCTAAAAATGCAAAAATATTGCACTTAAGCAGATTTTTGTTTAATACTGATAAACAATTAGTGTCTTTCCAGTATGTTTTACCACATTAAAATTTCCCTGGAATCTAAAAATATACGTTTTATTATTTATTTAAACAGTGATTTTTATTGCACAAATTTTACTTGACATGTTATTTTCAGTTTTATTTTAGTGCTTTATTTGGAATATTACTGGCAGTTACAAGCTAATTATTTAAATATCAGAGCCCTTCCTTAGCCCATTTCCTGTAAAAGGCAGACATTAAATTCGTTTAGGTTGGGAATGAGATTAGTAATTAAAATTTTTTCATTGAACACTCATTAACATTTAATTCTTGTATCTATTTAAAGATGATGGCAGGTTCTTGTCTATATAATATTGGCGCAAAACGTAAAACTATGTTTTTTCATAAAATGTAATTTCAAAACCATATCTATCTTAAATGCACAGCCTAACAGTAAAAAATATCATAGCATAATTTAACTTTTACATTAAAAGATAAGATGATATTTAGTTTTACATCAAAGTATGGTGTTTAGACCATTTAATTATCTTCTTGCATTACATTTTCAGTATATCAGACGTAGGTATATAAGATGATCTTTGGTGCAAGACCTTTCATTTCCCCTGTAAAGCACTTAAAATTAAGGTCATCTTATATTCAAACTAATAAAGGTGTGATTAAATCAGTTTTTATGTAAATAAGGATTTCATGGTAACATACTTTTTGAAATATGTATAAAATCATCTGAATATTTTTGGTGTAGTATGTTGTATTTATCATGTTTATATTTTACTATGACATAACAGTTTTAATTGCACTTATTTTTTTAATTGTATTTATTTTTTTGGTTCTATTACTAAGCGAAATTAAATAATTAATACATATAAATTTGAAAAGAAATCATATTCATAATTTGTATGTACTTGCAATAATTGTAAACCTTCAATCTGTACTTAAGATTTTTTGTTCTAACCAACAAAGCAATCAATCCAGTAGCATTGATAAATTAAATAGCTTATGTTCAAAAATTTCAAAAGTTGAAAGTTTATTTTAAAATTTGTATAAGAATTTTGAAGGTACCGATTTTTTAAAAATAAAAACAATAGTTATATCCAAATATAAAATGCATTTTAAAAAAGCTTATTGGAAAAGTATTAAGGTATAAATTAAGTCCATAAATTTCTGTAAAAAACATAAAAGTTTAGATTTTATGATTGGAGTGTATATCTCAGTTATCATCTCCATGATGAGTTGTAGAATGTATGTTATTGATATTGTGATGCTAAACACAAAGCTATGAGAGTTGTATTTCTGAATGTGTAGTACTATTTTTCCCTACTTCTGTGCCAAGTAAATACAAGATAATTGTAAAATATATGTCAGAAATGTAAAGACAAGTAGAGGGGTTCAAAATAAGTAGATTTTTATTAGAATGTGTGTGTAGAAATAGCACATGGAATTGCTGGCATGTAAGGAATATTTGGAACAACAGCTAAGAAAGACAAAGTAAAAAGAAATAAACATTAATGATGATGAAACCTTTTATAAAACTTAAAAAATGTAACCACTAAGACAAGCTAACACAAGATCCGTAGCAGTGGTTCATGGGTTGGCATACATTAACTAAGATCTCAGGTATTTCACTTATATTTTCAGAAGCAACTGACAGTATGGCCTCTGCATCTTGATCAGGCTCAAGGAGATTTTCAAAGATCATGCTCTTTATTTGTCCCCACATGAAATCCATGTATGTCAAATCTGGTGACTGTAGTAGTCACAGAACATACAATCCAGTGGAGAGTATATGAAGCATCTTGGTAATTTCTGAAGTTAAAACTTGTACATGTCCTGGGGAATTGCTCTCAAAATCTCCTTTTAGCAGCTGCTCTATTTCTGCCTGTAGCCACATTGATAAAATGCATGTCGATGAGCTCCTTGTGCATGTAACAAGGTATAACACCAGAAATCCACATAGTAATGAAGATTTATGCCAGCAGACTACTTTTGTTTATGGATCTCAAGAGCATTCTCAATTATTTCAATGCACCATTTCCGCACATTTTCCAGTGCAAAATCTATTTATTTGAGATTCCTCTACCTATTTATATATTTTTGCCAGATATTTGAGAATCACATTGTTCACGTCAGAATTATTGACGTTTTGAAGTTTATGAAATAAAAAAATGCATGCATTTTGCAAATGAAATTATATTTAAGTATGAAAATAAGTGCCATATGGTTTTTTATGTAGAAACTGACATCAAAACAAAATTTTGTAGATAGAACATTCCATTTTATTATCAGTTTATATATTGTTTATATTTATTAGAGTGTGCATTATTTAGACCTCAGTTTGTTGCTATAACATCTTGTTCTTTTGTTTTCTGTGAAAAATTATGAGAGAATTAAATTTAAAATGTATAAAGGTGTATATTGCACATCTGCTAGAATTGCACTACTAGTCATTTTGTGCTAAATGGAAGAAAAGACAAAGATTCTGTTTTTCTTTCAGTTTCCTATGTTAAATAATGTATGATAAAAATATTATCAAATCTTTTTAAAACAATATGTTTTGTATATGTATGTATTAAGAATATGGCGCTTAAATAAACTATGTTGAATTGATAAAAACAGATGGTATTATATTATTTAAAATAAAAACACATTTTAAAAATAAGATCATAATCATTTTCTGTCCCTTTTTGTTATCTTTGTTTTCCCTCATTTGACATTTCATCAATACATAGACTTTTCTCTCATTCTGAGGTAGCTAATATAAATAAGGAACTCTGATATAATTAGGAGAACGTTGTTTGCATATGGAGATGACATACCTCACCAACAAAGAGAAACTCTTGCCACCTCTACACTAATAATTTCCTTTAGAACTGGGCATAGTAGCATTATGATATTAAAAAAATATACATAATCAGATTTTTTTTTGTAAAATAATAACTTCCTACACATAAAACTATGTCTGAAGTATGTAAAACAAGTTGCAACAGTCACTTGTGCCTCACTGGTTTCAGTAATATAGTAGAAAACCAAAATCTGGATGTCTAATATACAGAATGATCCCAAATCCAAACTACCAGCAATCTCTCCCCTTTTTTAAGAAATTTTTTATGTATGCTCTATGCATGTATATTTAATACTTTTTCATAATAAAATGCGGAGAGTCCCTACTCTTAATTTCAGATAAGTATTAAATAAAATACCACCCGTACTATAGAAACAATCATTCATTAGCATAAATCTGTATGATCAATAATTTGGCTTCATAGCTGCCATTTACTTGGCATACATATGAAACTGAAACATCATTGATTTTATAGACACTGAATAATTTATATCCCTAATACCAACCTGATAAATCATTATTTATATATATTTTTTTTTTGCTTTCACCACCACATAACTATCAACACATGATAGTTTAAGAAATGACTCCTGCAGCAATATATAAACAATTTTTTAAAAATATTACATACCACACAACATGGTAGTTTTTATGTTAACACTATGCTTGGTGATGATGCCACACATCAGCTAACTGCACGATGAAATGTTTAAGAGGAGAAATTCGACAGAAATTTCTTACCATAAAGTATATTTTGTAAATGATAATCATAGACCGAAAGATCCAACGTGAAAACTAGAGTGGATACAATGGGTGGCAGAATTTAGAGGAGGCATCAAGCAACAAAATTAAGGGATGGCAAAATTGTTAGAATTTATAGAAGGCACTGGAATGCAAATTTTTATAATTTAGTGAGGTGCTTGGCAGAAGAATTTAGGACCTGCAAGACTGCACCCAGGCCTGGATAAGGCTTAAGTATATGTGGGAATTTATTTGGTACTCGGATAAACCTTAAGCATGTGTGGGAAATAGGTGTAAGTATAATAAATAACTAAACTAACATATTCAGGCTTAATTTTGTGTCAATATGCGATAGAAGCATGATAGATTTTAGCGAAACAACAGGCTTTTAGTCACCAATCTCGTGAACATTGCCAGTAGTGTACAGTGGATGCTTTATAATAACAGCTGCAAATTTGAAGGTTTTCAGATTTTGCAAACAAAAAGCAAAATTTTCCAATGGAATTTACGGAGAAGTGGTAATAAATGATGATGATATAGCAGATGATTTTCCATTGTAATGATAATGCCTCAGCGAACGAATAGTGAAATCTGTAGTATGGTTAAATTTTCCAATTTGTGAAAAATTGTGGTGAAGTGGTAATAAATGATGATATAACAAAGATTTTTCTTACTAATGATAATAGCATGCTCATAACAATATGCAATCATTTTTCATTATTAGAACAGCATGCTGATAACTAATTAATATACACACACCACATATTTCCAAATATAAGACAATTCACGTTAAAGCTGAGAATGTGTTTTTTCTTCAAAAATTTATCCAAAATTCAAAACTTATATATAAGCTGTAAAGGAAAAAAAAGGTTGAGAGTTAAAATGTTGCCAACAAGGCAAAATAGGTGGAATGTTTTCCAACCAAATCACTATAAAGTAAAACAACAGACACCAATGACGATAGTATTAACTCTGGTAATCTTATTTGAAGCCAGCATTTTTTTTTTCATTTATTTGTTTTGTACACAATTTATGTTACTTTCATTTTATGTGCCATTTTATTTTTGTCTGAAAGATGACTTTAAACAGAAATTGTTATATAGCAAATTTCAAACTACAGGTGATCACATTCGCTCAAAGTTCTATGAACAGTACAGCTGCTCGGCATTTCTACATAAATGAAAAATAAGTATGAGAGTGGAGGAAGCGGGAACAAAATTCTCCAAGATCAAATCTTTCATTTTGGTGAAGAAGCGAAAAACCAAAATTATAAACAATTTTAAAAATAAAACAACGGTTAGAGTATATATTTAAGGGTGCCCCTTGGATTATCGCTCAGTTATTATTTCATTTATAGTAACCTGAGTAGCTGAATGTTATGGAAACCCTATTATGATGTAATTGGTTGCGTGATTGCAGTGAATTTGACAAGGGAAGTGATCACTGTGAACAATCACAATACATTTATTGATGTGATTAATGCAAAAATATTTGTTGGATGTCAGTTAGGATGTATGTCACATATTACGTTCTGTGTATCGTAAAATGGCTGCTGGTGGTAAAGTGTTGTGTAACAAATTTCACGTAACACTTACTTATTTAAGTTTGAATTAAGATTTAATTTTCATTATTCTAAATTTATGCTACACAATGTTATTTTATTTAATATCTTGTTTTTATATTTGCTTTAGTTTAATTTTAATTAGGGGGTTTTGGTGTAACTCAGTTGGATGAGCATGATAAAAGTTTCTTTTATTTTTTTTTTTGGTGCAATACTATAAATATGTAACTCTGTTCTTAATTATTAGAAATTTTATATGTTCTTGGATGAGTAAGGTGTAAGAACCCAGTTGTAAAATACTAGGTGAACAAACAAATTTAGACATTGCGTTGTGTATTAATTTTAAGTTTAGTTTCAACAACCCGAAGAACCTTGCTACTGGTGAAACTATGTTGTGTTATCATAAATTCAAGTAAACACATAAATCAGTTATACTAAAACTATAGTTTATTAGACTTTTCCTTAAACAAGTATCTCAACCAAATTACTACTATACTTTTCCTTAAACATGGATATCAATAAAATTGTTATACTTTTCTGTAAACGTATATCAACCAATTTGCTATTATACTTTTTGTTAAACATGTATATCAATCAATTTGCTATTATAAAAATTTATACGAGTCCCCGGGAACTATTAAAACCATTAATTAAGAAAAACAAATTTTTAAACATTTATATTGGTTTCTACAAATACTGTAACTTATACGAGAACCACCTCAATTGAAAAACTATTAGTTAAGAAATGACTATTTTTATGAGTTAAGATATAAAATTAATAACTTCTATTACATTTAACAGTTGTAAGGTTCTTACACCTTACTCATCCAAAAACATATACAATTTCTAATAATTAAGAACAGAGTTACATATTTATAGTATTGCACAAAAAAAAAAAGAAACTACTATCATGCTCATCCAACTGAGTTACACCAAAACCCCCTAATTAAAATTAAACTAAAGCAAATATAAAAACAAGATATTAAATAAAATAACATTGCGTAACATAAATTTAGAATAATGAAAATTAAATCTTGATTCAAACTTAAATAGTTAAGTGTTACGTGAAATTTGCTACGCAACAAAAGTGGGTATTTGGTGGTATAGAACGAGACAGCGGAAGGTGTTTTTTTTTTTAAGTGGTTCAGGACAGAAGAAAAGAAACTGTTGGGTGTAATTCAACGGAATTATAAGTGTCCTGTTTGTACTAAGGAAATGCGTGTGGTGGTGGCAAGTGGATATTTGCTTTGTGTAGTGCTAAGATGAATTTCCTTTTGTATGTTATTTCATTGTTTGATTTAAAATGTAGTTTATCGAGATTATATATTTTTTGTTTGGCTCTAGTGTAGAATGGCTGCTCATTTGACTTTTTAAGTGAAAATAGATAATGTGTACATGGACAAAGTCAAGGGAGTGCACAATGCCAAGTTTGTGCAATTCTCTGATTTTTTTTTTAAGTGAATATGTCAGTGTGTACATGGATACTGAGTTTGTGCAATTCTTTGACTTGTTTGTTGTGTAGCATCAATTTTTGAGCCAAAAATTGCCACTACACAAAGCCAAAGTAGCAAGTCGAAGAATTGCACAAACTCTGTCTCTATGTACCACCAAAAATCGGCACGGGGCACAAATAAATACATTTTTAATTAAACAACTCCTTTTGATAACATGAATACCTCATTTGGTTAAAAAATTAATTTTTTTCACAAATTCGTGAAATATAAAATAAAAAATTTTAAAGTACGATATTTAGTGATTTATTGCTTATAGCCAGCTAACGGAAATATACCTATACTCTTTGCAAGATTAGCGGATCAATATATAAACCTACATACCCATAATCTTGGTTAAAAAAAGTTTCAAAATTCACAACTTATATGTGAATATGTACGGTATGTGATGATTTTGCATAGAAGTTGGAGATATTTGCAATCATGGCAGTACAGCAATACATTTTTGCCTGTATTAATTTATTACAACCAATTTTTGCCACTGCCAGCACAAAATAATATTCTGACAGCAGAAAGTAACCTCTACCATGGATGGGAACTCATTGTATTTCCCAGACCTTGGGCTAAAAGGCTACTACCTCTTGCAAATACCATATGACAAGGAAAAATCTTCAATTCTGAACAGGATGTGGAAAAAAAATGTGATGGGTATCACCACATACCCATCACATTTGCTCACTACTGAAAACAATAATATACTTTTATTATGGCAAAACTACATTATAATCTGTTAGTTTAAAATAAGGCACTTCAAGATCCCAGCAACCCTATTTGATTTACAATGTGTGTCATCACCATCATCACACAGTATATTATGGGATTTTAGCTAATCAGAGGTCTCAGCTACCTTCTGCAGCAGTCATTACCATGGTTACAAGTTAGCAGGAGGAGAAAATGACCTTGAAGTGCCTATTCTAAAATAACAGACTACAATGGCATTGACTAAAATGTACTGCTTTTTCTTAAAACGCAAATGAAACTTTCCAAAATAATTCACTAAGTTTATAATTAAGTATTCCAAAAATGTAACAGATTCGGTTCTTAAATGAAATTAAGCTGTTCCATAGCATGCCCAAAATTTTTTTGAACTAGTAAAAATGTATGAAGTAATTCAGATTCATTTTAAGAAATATAATGAGCATTTTTAACATTCTGAATGTAAATAAATAAACAATTTGCTAGTTGGCTAATTAAGGAAAAGCATACAAGGGCTATCTGCCAAAGAAATAAATGCCTTTTTTTGTACGAGAAGTTTTGAGAGAAACTCACCCATATTCAATTATACGATGCATATCAAGACCAAACCTTACAACACATAAGAAATTCAATCATTTCATAATATAACAGACTGGCAATAGTACCATAATACTGGATTAAAAAATAATTACATAGATACGATGTATCTATATTCAAATTAATGTTCTTAAAAAAATATTTTAAAGTCTCTCTAAAAAGCAAATATTTTCATTCAAAAGTGTCAACTTATATTAATAAAGTAAGAACACAATCGCAATTATTTACTGATCTAGTCAGATGTTATATTACTTTATTTTTCATGTTCTGACTAATTTTTTTTTAAAGTCTATCTAGAAAGCAAATACTTTCATTCATAAAAGTTTATTTATAAAGTAAGAATACAAAATAATCATCATTATTTATTAAACTAGTCAAAGGTTACATTACTTTTTTTATATTTTATATAATTAAAATTTTTAAACTGTTAACATAAAACTATGCACTGATATAATACACTAGAATTTGTATATTTTAATTAATTTTCCACTAATTACATGTTTGATGGAAATGTTTTTAAATGCATGTGACATAATTTTTAATAAGAACACATTATTGGCTTAAAATACTTAATAATTTCAGATGCTGAGTTTTTCTGTATGCAACTGAGAATGCTGAATAAGTTTATTCCTTGATCTGAAATTTTTTCCACACGTGATACACAAATTAGGTTTCTCCCCTGTGTGAGTAATCCTATGTTGAGTAAGAGTAGATTTCTGAATACACCTATAACCACAAATGTCACAAACATGAGGCCTGTCATCTGTATGAATCTTATAATGATCTGTTAAAACGCCTTTTCGACTAAATTTCTTATTACAAATATTGCATTCATATAATTTTTCTTTTGTGTGTGTTACATAATGTGCTTTCAGACTATCATTCCTCCCAAAAGCTTTATTACAAATATCACATGAAAAAGATTTTTCTTTTGTGTGCGTCTTATAATGTGCCTTTAGTCCATCTTTCCTTCCAAAACCTTTACCACAAATATCACAAATAAATGCTTTGTCATTTGTATGTGTCATACAGTGTGCTGTAAGATTATTTTTCCTCTTAAAAGATTTGCTACAAATTTCACACACGTACGGTTTTTCTCTGGCATGACTAATATAATGCCGTGAAAGTATCTTTTTTGTTTTGAAATGTTTTCCACATAAACTACACATATGATGTCTTTCATCATTATGTACCAATACGTGATTATTTAACTGAGCATTACTTAAAAATACTTGGCCACATAAGTTACAGGCATATGGTTTTTCTCCTGCATGAATCAGATAATGACCTAGTAGATCACTCTGCCGTCTAAACGTTTTATTGCAAAGATCACATGCAAAATGTTTTTTACCTGAAAGTATGCTTGAATGTGTAAAATAATGTAACTTGAGACCACTTTTTCTCACAAAAGACTTATTACAAACATCACAAATATATGGTTTTTCTCCAGTGTGAATACGATAATGAATTGAAAGTGCACTTTTGAAAACATAACCCTTTCCACACACAGAACACACGTATGGCTTTTCACCTGTATGCGAGACAAGATGAGCCTTACATTCTCTAAGCCTTTCAAATTTTTTATTACATACTTCACATTCATGAAGCTTTTTTTTCCCTTGAACATTACAATCATGATTAGAAAGCATATCACTTTCTCTAAATCTACAACCACAAATATTACACATATAAGGACTTTCTTCTGTATGTGCATGAAGATGATCAATCAGCCCAATTTTCTCTTTGAATTTGTAGTCAGAGACTTCATGTATACTGGGCTTTTCTTGAATATCAGTCATAGGAGAACACACACCATCCTTTTGCTCAAACTCCATGTCAAACAAGATAAAATTGTTTGTACTCTTTAAGTTACTCAATCTATGTGTTACTTGTGTATATATTGGATATGTATTTTGCATATTTATACTAAATGTTGCATATGGCATATAACCATGTTAGTGAAGTAATACAGGTGTTATTAAACCAAAATGTCGTATGCATAATGAATAACATAAATATGTCATATGATGAAAGACACAGAAAATTTTTCAGTGATAAGAGAGAACTTTTCATAATCATGATAATTAATTGCTTGGAAGATTAATAATAAACGTATTAAAATCATTTAGGTTCTAAAACTGAATGCACTTAAATAAAGAAAAAAGCATAAGCATGTATAAAAAAAGCATAAGCTCTTGCTCTAACATTAAAATGCGTATCCACGCTCATATAAACACATGGCAGCCGTATATTTTTAACTTGCTCCAGATATGCATTTCATTAATTAATTAAATTTTTGATTAAATGAACTAATACTTTCCACGGGTTTTAAACACGAATAAGAGAAAACATAACGACAGTCACAATGCACGTACTGTACAAAATTAGATCCAATTTCTATGATACACGCGAAAGTGTCAAGTGCATAAATTAACAATTTCTTAACTGATCATACTATGATGTTCTTAGTAAAGACTTGGAAATATAGATTGTCTATAGCTGGACTAGTACAAATTCTATTTTTAAATACGTTAATAGGCTTTGGGTTTCAGTACATTATATAAGCATACTAATAATCTGAAGCATTTAAACATTTCTCACTGCTCTTTTACTCATGCACATAGACTCCAGTTTAAACAATATTAAAATGTTCACATATTTATGCTCACGTTTATTTTCAGCAGACACATTGGATTGTTGCGCAAATCTTTTGGCCTATAGACGAAAATGGCTCAGTCAGATTTTTTTTCGAATTTAACTTTTAACAGCTCTCTTCAAATGTCTTTAATTATGCTAGCGTTCACTGTGTTATAAATTAGAAACTACGCTTTTTGTTACATACATACATCAAGCAAACGTTACACGCCTCATATAAAGGAGCCTCAAGGAGTCTGTGACAGAACATATGAAACTTTTTTAACCGTGCGGACAAAGAATATGTACTGTTACGAAGGAAAATTTCGCAGAAGCAGAAGTGGCTCCCTTCCAACGAAAAGGGAAACAGCTGCGCATGCGTGAAATATCTGTCGCCAAAAAGCGCCAAAGCTCGAAGCTGAATGTCGAAGTTGGTTTGGACAGTTTCGACCGTTACGTTTAGCAAGAGTTTAAACAAAGAATAGGTTCTTTGGTTTCAAGTAGCGATATGGACAATGGAAGTTCAACAGCCAGTGAAAGTGAAACTTCACCTAATATTTAATCATTTCCGAGTTTAAATTATCGCGACAAGTCAAAGAACGATTCATCTTAACCCGTGTTCCTCAATTTCCTATACACGTCGCGGAGGGGGAAAATGTCGGCTAGGTACCAAAGAACCGGCATATCACAGAGGGGAAATTCTCGCCAACAGATTCCGTCGCCAAATCCCTTGGCGAATGTTCCCTTTTCTTTGTAGCGGCGTTGCAGACAAAGTGTTTATATTACGTCTATGGAGCCTTTCCTTCTTTACATAGAGGTTCTTTGGTGCGGATCTGGCATCAAGGAGATGCATTTACTTCTTTCTTTTTCTACATATTTTTCTTGATGTCAAGTAAACTTTGAATAAAAGCAGTTATTTATGCGGTAATAATAGAAAATAGTAAAAATTTAGTGAGATTTTCTCTGTACATTGAGGATATTGTACATACCGCATTCAGTGTGATATACCCATCGTTTTCTTTGGAGGAAAAAAACAGCCACTTTAACGAAGAACAGGTTTAATAACTAGAAAATTTCATTCCAGTTGTATGTATGGCTTCAAGAAACTGATATAAATTTTTTATTTTATTAGTATGCAGGGTTTCTGAGAGACTTACGTCTTTTGTACAATCTCACGTCTTCACAAAGCTTGAGAACTGTGTAGATGTGTACTGTAAGAAATGCTCTAAAACAAACGATACCAGTTTGCATAGCATTAAATAAGGGAGACAATATTCAGAAAGCAAATGTGTCCTCATAATGGAGTCAAAACATAATGCTAATGTGTATTCTGATGTGAATAATAAAATCGATAAACCTCTTGCTGTGATAGGTGTTACAGAAAACCGTCATACTAACGTAGATTCCGATATAAATAAAGTAGAAAGACCGTATGTTTGTGAAGTATGTGGTAAAAGGTTTAGAGTAAAAAATTGTCTTACTCAGCATTTGCACATTCATACCGGAGAAAAGCCTTATGTGTGTAATATCTGTGGAAGATGTTTTAGGGAAAGTTGTATGCTTTACAATCATTGTCGTAATATTCATACAGTAGAAAAGCCTTATGAATGTAATATATGTAATAAAAAGTTCAAAACAAAGGCAAATCTTGATTCCCATCTTCTTACACACAAAGGTGAAAAGCCTCATATATGCTCTCTTTGTGGAAAGGGTTTCACTTTTAAAAGTTCACTTTTGGTTCATTATCGCATTCATACTGGAGAAAAACCATATGTATGTGATATTTGTAACAAGTCCTTTATTAAAAAGAGTTACCTCAGAGTGCATTCTTGTACGCATTCTACAGAAAAGCCTTTTACATGTAATTTTTGTAATGTACGTTTCATCCGACCAACTGATTTGGCAAATCATTATCTGATTCATGCAGGAGAAAAGCCATATGTTTGTGATACATGTGGTCAGAGTTTCTTAAGGAAATCACAGTTGACTAGTCATGTATTGGTGCATACAGAAGAGAAACCATATTCATGTAATATGTGTGGTAAATGTTTTAAATCCAGAAGGATACTTAACAAGCATTATATTAGTCATACTAGAATAAAGCCTTATACATGTGAAATTTGTAACAAATCCTTTAAAAGGAAAGATAATCTCAAAGCTCATTGTTTAACGCATACAAATGACAGATCTTTTTTATGCAATATTTGTAATAAATCTTTTGCAAGGAAAGATGCACTCAAAGTACATAATTTGACACATACAAAACAGAAACCATTTGTATGTAATATTTGCAATAAAGCATTTGGCAGGAAAAATATCCTGATGGCTCATCATTTAACACACACAAAGGAAAAGTCTTATACATGTAACATTTGTAATAAAAAATTTTGTCGCAAAGGTGTTCTGACGGATCATTATAAGATTCACTCAGGAGACAGGCCTCATGTCTGTGATATATGTGGTAGCAAATTTATTCAGAAATCAACTCTTACTCAACATCGATTCATTCACACAGGTGAGAAACCAAACTTATGTAAAATATGTGGGAAAAACTTCAGATCGAGAAATAAACTTGTGCAACATTCACAAGTGCATGTGGAAGAAAAGTCTAATACCCGAATAAATTCAGGCTAATTAATTATTTTCAGTGATTGTATGCAATCAATGGTACTGTGTATTTGTATAAAATATTAGTAATTTGCCTTTTTGTTATTACCTATGACGGCATCTTAAGACAAATTTATGAATTGCTGTAATTTGTAGAATATAAATATATATATATAATGCTTCATATATTATATTAATAAAATATTGTACCTAAAACAGTTTGAAAATTGTTAAGAAGTTTTCCATTTGAATTAGACTATTTTATGGGTATTTTTTTGTTATCGGGACCATATTCAGAAATGTGTGTATACACACATGCAAATATATGTACATATTTGCACACATATATACATTCTAAATCCAGTCCCAATAGCAGAAAAGTACTGTTTAAGCACAGTAAGACATAATTTTGCCATTGATATTTTTGATATATTGAATCAAATACAGTACAACATCCAAGATTTGGACTCGTCAAAACTGCAGATTTTAGATCATCAGTTTAAAATAAAAAATATGAATAGTTGTTTATGAAATAATGAAACATATATGAAGGAATCAAAATTTACCAAAAAAAAAACAAAAAAAAAAACTCAACATTTATTGCATGCTTTACTAAATATCACTTTCAATGCAAGTTGCTGTGTTTTTTGTGCTTATACTTTCTGTTTAATTTTGTAGATAGATATAAAATTCGTATTCAGTTTCCAAGTTCCATTGTTCAGGTCTTGTAATTGGCATGCCAAAAATTCTCATTAAACTGTTAATCGAAATGTTTTCTCAGTAACCTCTGTCACTTTCTTTGCTGTCAGCAGTAATATTTTTGATATTTAAGAACAATACTACAGAGTTCATCTTTTGTTAGTTACCTGATGATTTGTCATCACCTATCGTCTTTTTCCGAAAATAAGACACTGTCTTACTTTCTTTTTTGGTCCAAAATACTCGCTAGGGCTTATTTTCGGGGGAGGGCAAAAATAAAAGTATATTTATATATTTTCATTTAATATTTATTTTACACGGAATACAGAAATTTAAATTTATTCAATTACAGTCATGTCATCTTCGTCATAAATAAAATTCTGAATTATATTCTGATTTTCTTCCAAATCCATTTCCTGTTGAATCATTGGTCCGAATCTCTCATGTCTTGTGATATAGCTATCGTTAAACGAATACTTCTTGTCTAAGTAGCATGTTCGTAGTGCATTGGAACCATCACTATCAGTAACTTTGTCTCATGAACTTTTTAACCCAATTCACAACTTCTTGTAAGCCTGGTTTTACAAAATTACCTCGATGATTTCTCATCATTCTGTTTTCAATATATTCATTGATTTCCATCCGCAAATGAACCTTGAATGGCTTGTTTATTGCAATGCCAAGTGTCTGGAGGTAACCAGTCATTCCTGCCGGAATCATTATTTGATCAATCTTCCTCTCAGCCAGAAAGTTTTTCATGTCTTTAGCGCGGTGAGTACTAGCTGAATCCCAAACTAGTAAACCTCCTCTGGCCCCTCAACAGCGATGGCAGCATAAAATCAACCCACTTTCTTATAACTGCTTGGATGCACCAGGCTTTTTCACTTTCAATGACATAAATTAATGAAACACGTTGAATCTGGTCTTTTTCACCTTTAGTGATTAAAAATGACGATACTTTTTTGCCATCTAGACGAATCCCCAAAATACAGGTAACACCTGCACTATCGTAACCGGTAGAAGGAACGTAAATTGACGAAGAAGCCTTGTGGTAAGCTGTCGTTTGAGCTCCTTGCCCTAGGAATACCGCGGTCTCATCCATAGCAATCATGTTGGGGAGTTGGTATTTCGAAAAATCGATGCCATCAACAAAAAGCTTAAACGCAAGTGCACGCTTAACAACTTCATTGTCTTCCAGCTTAAACAATGTTGTTGATCTCCTTAGAGACAGTTCATATCGTTTAAGGAAGTTGTCCAACCAGTGTGACGATGCTTTAAATTCTTCTGTGGATATATCATATTCAATTGCTTTTTCAAGGGCAAATTTTTGAATATCAGCCCTGCGCACAACCAAAGCCATTGCTCTCCTGTCTGCAATCCATTCCCAGATGCAATCTTCCAACTCAGAAAATAACGGCTGCCGACCTGATCCAACTCTGCGTTTTTTCTCATTTCCTTGGTCCACCAGTTGACACAGGTAATCGTAGTCTGCACGCCATTTACGAACCATACGGAGATCCAGCATCTTCTCTTTACAGAATGCTACAAGATTTACACCCCTGGAGTCTTCCACGATTCCCTTTTTGTACTCGACGGAATAGCTCTTTCGTTTTGTACTCATTTTAACTGGGGTTAAAAATTATTCACTTTATTTTTAAATAAAATTACGTATGAGGAAATAATCAGACTTACAAGACTGAAATGAATGAACGTTGTATACCTGCACTGTCGCTCAATGTAGACTGCTGCCTTATGTTGTATTTTTAAGATAAATTCCAAGAATTAATTTGAAACGAACTGTAGAGGTAAACAATTAATTTCTCGGAATATTTTGTTTCAAACATTTCTCTGAAATACGAGTATTAGGAAAGCTAAACATATTATTACTTAATAAATCAACAGCATTTTTTAACGAATTCTTTTTGTCACATTATTTTAACTAGGGATTATTTTCGGGGATGTCTTATTTTACAAAAAGTTCCGAAAATCACGAGAGGGCTTATTTTCGGAGGATGTCTTATTTTACAAAAAGTTCCGAAAATCACGATAGGGCTTATTTTCGGAGGATGTCTTATTTTCAGAAAAAGACGGTATTATATCATCTTCATTTATTTCATGAATTATATGTTTTTCATAGATTCCTTTAATTGGAAAATTTTATTAGTATTTGTTCGTGATATACGAAAAGCCCCTAAATTCACTGCTATCATCATAAAGCCTACCTGTCGTTCATTACGCATTATTGTAACATGAGATTGCCGATTACAAACATATTGTTTCGCAAAATTTTGTCTCACTTTTGTCATGCACTGAGGAAGTTTAGACTGAATTATATTAGTTAACTATTATACTTACACCTATTACCCACATACACTTGCTAAAAAACTATCCCTATACAAGGAAAAAAACTTCAAAATATTGAGAAATTCAATTTTAAATAGGCTCAGACCTTCAAAATTTTTCTATCAACTATTTATTAGGTATTTTACCAACTTTTCAATATATTTTTATCATACATGCAAGTTTGCAAAATGTCCAATTTCATGGTAAGTTTTGCCTTCCTTCAAAGTTTTAGGATAATTCTTCTCTTGTAAGCTGTGGTTTTTTTAGTTTTGAGGGCCATCACCAAAGTTTTAAAACAAAAATTCTAAACCACTCCACAATTTATTAAAAATTTGATCACGAACTAAAATAGAACTATTACTGTGAGTGTAACTATTCCCACTAATGCGACAATTCACATTTTTTATGTGTATGGAAAATTTTTCTGGTACAAAGTGCTCCCATCAATTTATTTTCATGTTGAAAATACTGTTTTTAAATAAATAAGCCTTGTAAAAAGTACAGGGAATCTAGAAAAATGTTTAATAAGTGAGTATTCAAAATAAAAAAAATCAAATAAAATTAATATCTCATTTTGGTAAAGGCAATAACTTTTTTCCTCTGCTTGTATCGATATTTTTTCTGGCACGTGTATACTTAAAAAACTTATCTGGTTCCTGAAAGAATAAACTTGCATATATTTAAAGCTTATATGAACAATATATCAGTTGTATATGGAAAGAAATTTCTCCTCATCAATACCCTCAAAACTTTGTAGGTCAGTTAGTTGAAGTATGTAATCATTGCCAAGTGTAATGTCAACATAAAGGGCCATTTCCGCAGGAGTTTATCTGAGTTAACAGAGTCAGTTCCATGTGTCATTTAGCTCCGCTATGCCTGCAGTTCAGATTTTTCAACTTGCTGCCCTATGGGAAAAACTGGTTTTAGAGATGGGTTGGCTATGTCAAGTGTCTCTGTTAGCTCAGATAAATACCAGAGAGAACAGCCCTTAAAAGGTTACCATGCTATTTGATATTCATTTACTACTATTTTTTTTTAAAAAAAGTTTTATACATCACTGCATAAGTCATTTATCAAGATGCTATGAGTTGATAGTTCTGTAGTGATGAAAGAAAAAAAAAATGATTTGTCAGGTTTGTAGGAGGGATGCAAGTTATTAATTAGTTGTAAATCCAGTGATGAGCTATGGTAGAATGTTTCAGTTTGTATGCCAAGCAAAAGGGCGGCTGTGGACCGAAATTATTTATTATGCGGATTTATGCTAATAAATGATAGTGTTTCTTCAACATGGATGTGTTTTATTTAGCACTTAAATAAAATTAAGAATTCCTCTATATGTTTTAATATGAAAAACTACCTAATGAGCATGTGTGAAGTATTAAGAATATACCAGAGTGGGATGTTACTATTAGAATCTAATTCTTTTTCTTTTTATGAAAAAGAAATTGCTGGAAGTCTAGATTTAGGACTTTGTATCATATTAATTTTAGGCTATGCTTAATATTAATTTTAGGCTATGCTAATAGTAGAATCACTGTAAAGCAAAACATTCACATTTCTTTTTTATATCCAGGCCAATGCAATTTTGTATTATAGTGAAAATAAATTGCAGTGAAAAACATTTAACGTGAAAACGGTTAAGATGAAATATCGGTTAACACGAAATAATACAACGGTCCCGACAAACTATTATGGATTTTCGTGCATTTTTTTTTTCTTTTAACACGAAACGAAAATCGCTTAAAGATTTCCCTTTGGAAAATACCAGCAGGCAGGTGAGACTTAAGAGGGCTCGAAAATGAAAGATGGTTTTGCATGTTTTATAGAAAGAGGCTAACTTGGCTTTGAAATCCCCTCGGAATAGCCAATTTTGTATATCTGAGCTACTTTCACCCTCCATCCCTACAAATGCCACATAAAAACATTTCATCACTTGGCTTTGGAATTTGGTACATTGCAGTGTATGTAAAAATCAGTGAGTTTAGTTCGGACCAAAAGAAATGGAGAGGAGGATATTGAAACTGAGCTGACATTTAATTAAATGTTTGAGATAGTTTCGGTATCAGTGGACTGTCCTACTGTATCATCGGAAGAATTCGTTGCAGTAGGTGATGATGATTTGCGTACAGCCCCAATTATGGCGGACAAAGACATTTTGGAGTTTGTTCAAAGCTAAAAAAATATCACTGATGCAGATTCCGATGAAGAAAATGAAATGAATAATGCAGTTCCTGTTCCCACATCATCCGAAGTGAGGAACATCATGAAAAGTATGCACAGTTATTTAGACGCACAATTCCAATTGTGAAATGAATAACAAAATCGACGACATCGAACAATTTATTGACAATTTGATGCTAAAAAAGACTATGGAAAGAAAAATATCAGATTATTTTCCCAAAACTCAATAAATGTTTAGTTTTTCAAAAAACTTGAAGATTTTCTTAACTTCTTAAAGTTCTTGTGGATGTTTTTGTTTCATTGATTTTTATTAAATACATGTATATGCATGTAAGTAAAATGTACTCAAATAAACTTAATTTTGTTGAACTTTTAACATGAAAAAATATTTCAGTCCCGTCATTTTCCTGCTAAATGATTTTCACTGTACTGGAAAATTTAAAACTTTGGAAATATTTAGTTTTCAGATTATGGTACATGGTTTCTTATGTGGTGTTTAGGCAACAGCTACAAATATTTTAAAGTCAAAATATTAAAAAAAGTGAATTTTCTGGGTATGATGGAAGGTATTTCTGTCAGATGCATACAAAAATAACCACAAGTAAAACCTTTTCATAAAGGCAAGTAAACTTGACATATGTAATTATACATATCGATATAATTTTTCATTTCTGAAGAATACACTGTTTTAAGAAACACATAAAAAACTTTTTTATGGCCTCCTGTTATCATTCCTAATGTCTTTGAGTTCCTATAGTTTAAAATAAGACTAATAAATAATCATAGAAACTACACTGGTGTGCAAAAATTAAGGACGAGATGGTTTTTTCAATATAACTTTGTACAAAAGCTTTCCAAATCAACACATTTAATACTGTAAGATCCCCAATACGTAAGGACATGAGTAATGTAAGCAACACTTACTAAAAGAGAAATCAGAGGGATAAAAAGAAGCTCTATTGAAAAAGTAGCATGGAGCGCAATGCGACTGAAGGCCGAAACATCCCTGTGATGGGTGTCCAGCAAGAAACATCCGGTCTTTAATAGGGGATATGATCTCCCCTGACTGCTAGGCAGGTTTCACATCATTTGTGCATGCTGGATATGTGGTTGTTAATGAGCTGTTGAGACACTGCTGCTCGTTCCTCTTGTAGCACCAATCGCAGTTTCGGAATCGTTACTGGCGATAAGTTACGTGCTGCCACGGGTCTCCCTAGTAAGTTCCGTACATGCTTGACGGGATTTAGATCCAGAGACCTTGCCGACCAATCCATGTGTTCAATATCTTCACTCTCCAACAGCTCTTCGACAGTAACTGTGCGATGAGGTGGAGCGTTGTCGTCCATGAAGAGGAACTGAGGACCCATAGCCCTTGTGAAAAGACGCATGTAAGGAAGAAGAACCTCGTTACAATAGCAGTCCCAGGTGACGAACCTCCTTGGGAGATATGAAGGTCGGTCCGGCTACCAAGCATTATGTCTGCTCGAACGAGAACTCCGCGACCTCCAAAACAGTCCCTTTTGATGATGTTGAAGGGGTTATTGCGTGTTCCCCGCTCTGTCCAGATGTGTATGTGTCTAGAATCGCAACTCAGACTAAATCTGCTCTCATCTGTAAAGAGTACTCGTCCCCATTCATTGTCTCTCCAATTCCGGTGTTCCCGGCACCACAGAGAACGCCTTCTCCGATGGGCAGGCGTTAGAGGTACACACCGTACAGGGCGTCGTGCAAACAGACCACCACCGTGCAGTCTTCTGGCCCCGGTAAAACGCGATATCGGTCGTCCAGTCGCCTGTGTCGTGTGTCTAGCGATTTCTCCCGCTGTCTGCCGCCTGTTTCTTCTGGCCTGTAAGGCAATATACCGGTCATCTGCGGGTGTGGTTCCTCGTGGACGACCACTACTAAACCCCCGGATAGCTGTTCCTGTAGTTTGAAATTGTCTCCAAAGTCGTGAAACGATGCTGTGAGCAATTCCGAACTCTGCAGCCACACTTGTCACACTGCGGCCTTCCTCCAACTTCCCAATGATTCGACCTCGGGTAAAAGCATCCAGATGTCATTTAACAGATTGATTATTCGCCATTTCTCGCTGAGGGAGCAACTCGGTGTGATTTTAACTGCTATACGGCGTACAATATCTTTTCCAGAAATACTGATCTTACACCGACAACATGCTTTATACTACTCAGACACTCCCCATTACGTCTACTGTACATGCTTGACAGGATTTAGATCCAGAGACCTTGCTGACCAATCCATGTGTTCAATATCTTCACTCTCCAACAGCTCTTCGACAGTAACTGTGCGATGAGGTGGAACGTTGTCGTCCGTGAAGAGGAACTGAGGACCCATAGCCCTTGTGAAAAGATGCATGTAAGGAAGAAGAACCTCGTTACAATAGCAGTCCCAGGTGACGAACCTCTTTGCGAGATATGAAGGTCGGTCCGGCTACCAAGCATTATGTCTGCTCGAACGAGAACTCCGCGACCTCCAAAACAGTCTCTTTTGATGATGTTGAAGGGGTTATTGTGTGTTCCCCGCTCTGTCCAGATGTGTATGTGTCTAGAATCACAACTCAGGCTAAATCTGCTCTCATCTGTAAAGAGTACTCATCCCCATTCATTGTCTCCCCAATTCCGGTGTTCCCGACACCACAGAGAACGCCTTCTCCGATGAGCAGACGTTAGAGCTACATACCATACAGATACTACACTTTGATCTTAGCCAAAAGGCCGAGAAGCGATACACACCATACAAGGCGTCGTGCAAGCAGTTCACCACTGTGCAGTCTTCTGGCCATTTTAAAACGCGATATCGGTCGTCCAGCCGCCTGTGTTGTGTGTCTAGCGATTTCTCCCGCTGTCTGCAACTAAGCATGTCCTACATATTCATCAATATAGTATTTAGAATGTTACTAATGAAGTTTACTTGCAATATTTTGAACGATGAAAATAAAAGTAGTATTTTCTTGAATTCTAATTTAAAATTAATGGCTTATACTAATTTAATTTTGATGGTAAGATATGGCAAAAGATGCCAGGGCCTGAAAAGCCTGCACAGCTGGTGGGTGGCATTAGACAATAATCGGTGATGACAATTTTTATTAATAATTATGTGTTTATAAACGGTTATTTGGGAAACACCTGATTTAAAAAAATGCATAATGAAATGTATTGGATTTAATACATATATAACTGTAAAACATTTTTACAATGAAATTAAAACTTATTGCAAACCCTTTTAAGTGCAGGGAGAGGTAGCCAATTAAAAATTTTGAGCTTTGTATGCAATGTTACATCTTAGCGAATTTTGAAAAATCATGACATACCATAGCGTCGTATCATGTTAGCTAATGCTAGAAGAGTAGCAGCCTTGTATGAAATTCTCTTTGACCCAAATTTTGTTATTGATGGTGGTTAAATTGCTATGGACAAAAATGCTTCTACTAATCGAGTTGTAAGATCCTTAACTGAAGGCCCATATCACCTATTTTCAGGAATTATACAGCTTTTGTCTTCTGTAAAATTATATTAAATCAACTGACATTCTTTCAACTTATTAAAAAATATATCTAATATCAAGTATATTTTACATATGCTAGGCTTTATGACCTTCAGAAAGCTATTACCTAGTTTCCTATAGGCTAGTTCTATGATATAATAGAATTATTTTTTATTTTCTCCCAGAATTTTTTATGCATATCTTTAACCAAATAGTCAGCAGCTCGGTTTCCTTAGTCAAGATTTGTGAAACATATTTTTTAAGATTTTTAACTGCTTAAAATTAAAAAATTATTTCGGGATTTTGCTAAAGTTAATGATTTTGCATATGAACTTGTTTAATTATGAGTACACATTCAGTGTATGTGACAGCATACATACTGGATCAAAGTATCACTAATAGCAATCACAGTAATACAGTGAATTTTAACTTCTCATGAAATTAATAATCTATATTTGTAACATTTAATACAGTGTAGCATTTAACAGTGTTAAAATTAACCAGTTCTATTTTCTAAGTATAATGATGGGTACCTTTATAAAGGATTAGATTTACAATATTGGAGACCATCTGATGTTTTGAATGTAGCAGATGTTACTAATGCATGTTAATGATATTATTGATGTGAATAATGTACAGTACATTTGCATGTAAAGTATTTTGTGAAATAGCCTATATTCAACATTTTTAATTTGTTCTTATTTAAAGAAAAAAGTATGTCATATTTTTGAATGTTTTGTTTTTATGGTTTCAGTTTATTGTCTACTGTATTAAATATAAACTTACACATTTTTAACAAAGGTTTTCTTTTTTCTGTCTTTCTTTCTTTTTTAGAAAAAAATCTGAATTTGACCTGAAAGAAACAGAAAATGTGTTTAAAATACATACTGAATTTGTGATAAACTTTTATCAAGTTACATACATATGAAAGTTTAATGCAATTAAATTGTTTATCAATTCAATAATCAAGTCTGTGAATAAAATAGAAAATTAAAAAAGTCAGTTTTTTTCTCCCATCTGTGAAAGAAATAACTTGTTCTGATGAATCTTCCTTTGGTATTTATATCTTAAAACCATTTTAAAAATTATTTTGAATTGTTTAAAAAATCATGTTATTTTGCTTTTCAGAATTTATTATATGAAAGTTTAAATGAAGAAGATGACAGTTCTTTTTATATTTTATATCTCTATAATTAAATAGTCATCAATTAAGATTTTAAATAATGTAAGTAGAATATTTTATCAAAAAATGATCAGTTGAAAAAAGGAGATTGATGCAATTTTGATTAGTCTTTATTCAAAAATATTACTGTGCAAGAGTACGAAATAAAAATCCAAGGTCTGATAAAGAGATGAAATACAAGTTTGACATTTCATTCCTACTTCTTGTACTTTTGCTAAGTAGCCTACCAGAGACCAAGTGAATAAGAAAGCTGAATATTGGTAGTTGATTCATGTTCAAATCCCAATGTGTAGCTGAGTGCATGAGTGTTTGGATGGAATTCTCCATATGAAACATAAATACAAACCAGTTTCCATTAGAAACTCCTTCACAAAGATATATTTCCCCTTAGGCAGATAGTCTCGTGTGTTTTGCTTTAATAAATTAATCTGTCCTAACCCTGATTATCAGTATAATCTATAGAGACTGAAATCTCAAGCATACCTGAATTCTTTGGATGTTTGTGTCTTCCATACTATAAACAAACATCCACCAGTGTCAAGTGGCGAAATCCCTAAATATGGATGGTTCAAATCCTTGTGAATGAGCTGGCTGTATAAGAGTTTTTGTGGTTTTGGTCATGTGAAACATAATACAAGCCAGCTCTCCTTAAGAAAATTCTCCACAAAAGGACCCTCATGTGCTGTGCAATACAAATAATCTAACCTAATTTAGTATAAACATATCTATTAAAATTAGCAATTTTGCCATATACTGTGGCTCAAGTCCGTGGTATTAATAAAGAATTATCACCTTTTTCTTTTTTTTAGAATTAAAACTATTCTGCCTCTTTCAACTATTGCTTTTGTGTATGTGTGTGTCTGTATGTATATATGTCATGCCTTCAGACATAACATGAATATTTTGATTTTGTATTCTATCCTATGCAGAATAACAAAGTTCTTTAATATTATCAGAATAAATTGAAAATCTTCTGTCATTACCAAATTAAATTTAATGAGGGTTTGCACACAAACCGAAAAATTTCTTTTGTTATTACCAGGTAGATTCTTTAAACAATTTCTGAAAACAATACAATGTCATTTGTAAAATGTGGTGTTACATAGTTACTGTCCTATGAAAGTTTTTTTTTTCTGAATTTCGTATAAGCTTTGCTTTATTTTCTCATATAACAGCATTAGTGCTATGTATTAAAAAATTTTTATTGTCTGCATGTTGAAATCACAGACACTGGGAAGGAATGGAACATAGGGAATACACTGAGATGGCATAAAATCCATAAATGTGATTAACAGCTGTATCTGTAATGTGTATAGTCTAACATGAAATCTGGTGACTGTTGAACATTGATATTTGAACAAACTCAAAATTCTGGCGAACAAATTTGCTGCATGGATGCTTACATGATTTTCTAAAATATAATATAAACAGAGCCAGTTCTTCTTAGAAAGTTATTCATGAAGGCATCTGTTCTCCTTCATAGCCCAGCAGGAAAGAAAGCTGAGCACTGATAGTTCAGTCCAAGTTCAAATCTGAGCGAACAAACTGGGTGCATACACGTTTTCATAGATTCCACCCTTGCGTAACATGAGTACAAGCCAGTTTCCATCAGAAAGCCCTCCATGAAAGCATATTCCGTCAGGGAATATACACTAGTATACTTTCCCATAATTTAATAAATCCAAATCTCTTTAGGCAAATAGTTCGTGTCTTTGCCTAAATCTGAAAATATTAAAATCCTTTCCTACATACCCCTCAGGGGCTCACTTTCGTGAGTACGGGTGTGGCAATCCCGAGGTACCCTAGCCCTTCAGGGGATCATCTTCTTGACGAGACGGGTGTCACGATCCTGGAGCCCCAGTGATCTATCCTCTTTTCCGTCTCCTCTCCTCTGAGCTGAAGCTTTCTTCCTTTCTTTCTCCCTTGTGGTTTTCCTCTTCGGAGGTTGGGGCTCGTCATGAGAGACTAGAACAGCCCTTGTCTCTAGTTTTCGAATGACGAGAAAACTGCCCGCGTGTTTGCCGTGCGTGGAGACCCGTGTCGCTGGAAAGGAGGGTCCTGGTAGTTGAGGGGCGAGGTACTGTCCCCAACACACTGCTTTGGCCTCTGCTTCAGCTAAACGGGTGGCACCTTGTCGTCCTCACGGGTGTCAATCGGCTGGTCACTAGTCCTTGTGTCAGTGGCTTGGGGATAAGCTCTCGGGAGTTCCTGCTTTCGGGAAAGCCGACTGTGGGGCTTCAGTTTGCGTATAGGTCTGACTAGCCCTAACACAGGAATCTGTGTTCCCTTGTTGGGCTCCGTGGTGGGTGGGGCGGTCGGACCCGAATCTTCAATCTTTTCAATATGGCATCTCATAAAATATATGTTATTAGTCACCCAGAATCTAGTCCTGTCCTTTCAAATGCCAATGCTCCTGAAACGCCAACTGTGAAAAAAGTACGTACTGAAACAGATGTGTATAGTCCTAATAATTGTCCACGTTTTCTTTTGATCTCAAGTCCTTCTGGCGAAATGCAAAAGATGTCTCCCTTTCTAATAAATAAATATATACATTCATCAATAGGTGAGCCAAGAAACATAAAGCGTCTTCGGTCTGGAGATTTGCTAATTGACACAACGTCAGCTGTACAATCTGCCTCCCTCCTTAAATTAACCAAGCTCGGGCAAATTGATGTCACTGTATCAGCACACAAAACACTAAACTATTCTAGAGGCGTAATCTCGGAATTCGACCTTCTGTCTGTTTCCGAAGAAGAGTTCGTTTCCGAGCTAGCCGACCAAAACGTCTGTGCTGCAAGGCGGATCAAGATGCGTAAGGAAGGTCAGTTGATAGACACAAAACATGTGATCCTGACCTTCAAATCGCCAGATCTGCCTAAGAATATCAAGGCTGGATACCTCAATTGCCCTGTACGCCCATATATTCCAAACCCGATGCGATGTTTCCAGTGCCAGCGCTTTGGTCACTCTAAGATCTCTTGCCGTGGCAAACTCACCTGTGCACGTTGTGCTATGGTTGGCCACGATAGTGACACATGTACTGCTGCCCCACTGTGTATAAACTGCAAAGGCGAACATCCAGCGTTTTCTCGTTCGTGCCCCAAATGGAAATTAGAAAGGGAAATACAAACAACAAAAGTCAACAAAAACATATCATATGCCGAAGCCAGAAGGCTAGTTCAAAGCACACAGATCAGACCAAACATTTCTTTTGCTAATGCTGTTAAGTCAACGAGATCTTTTGCAACACAAACATCAGTCAGTACCCAAACCTACCCAAATAAATCTCAGGATACTACAAGCAGGCAGAGAATCGAAAAACCGACACACTCCGTTCAAAAAAA
>KL820322.1:0-17329 GCA_000611955.2 Stegodyphus mimosarum
TACGTACTCAAACCATAAAATTCAGTTCAAAGTCAATATCGCAAAATCATTTTAAAATGAACAAATGAACATATCTTTAGAATTTCCGTATGTCTCGTGCCCTGGAGATAAAAATGTTTTTTTCTTTTTTTTTTTCCGTACAGTGTTGCCATTGCTCGCTTTGAAATCATTTAGTTTGTTAATCAGAAATTCGTTGAAATGTTACAAAACATAAAATCGATAATAAAGCAAATTTCAAATTCAAAATTAGGGCTTCCATATGCCCATATTCGCAGTAGGATTACGTCATTCAAAATTCGATGGCTCTAGGTTTTATCACAATGCGAGAAACATGCATACATTTATGCAGATTTTTCATTTTTTAAAATTTAATGCAGAGCGATAACATTTAGTGGCAACAATTTGAAAAGTGATACGCCGTTTTTGTGTTTCCGACGCAAAATCGCAAAACGAAAGTAATAGTCCTTCGGGACTAAATCCGTTTGGACTAATTAAACAATTTTAATTAATGTTTAAGGAATTTCTTGCACATAATATAGCTATTTACTGGCAGCTATTTACTAAACTGCATCAGAAGTTATTTATGACTACTTGAAATGTAGCAACTAATCTGGGACAAAATTTTCGACTTAAATGTAGCAACTAATTTGGGACGGAGGGAGTATAATTCACTGCCAAATTCACTCGGATCGTATTAAAAAAAAAAAAAAAAAAAAAAAAAAAATCTGCTTGATGGCTTGAATTATATCTACAAGGCATCGAGACTTGTCCATGGACAAAGTCATGGACTTTCAAGTCGACGAAGTCTTGTATTTTCAAGTCTTGGACATCCATGTCAACTAAGGTTGGATTTTTGCCTCTTTATTTTCAAAGCTACTTTTTTCCCTCAAAATTGCCTTCCATATCCTGATACTGTTTCCAGAATACTAACTATTCTCCTTTGTTACCCTTTGATCGTTTTCTCATTTTTCATTTCTGTGTGGAAAAAAGAATGTTTTTGGTATCCATTACCCCTTGAAATAGTACATTATGTGTATAATCAGAGCTTAAATAACGGAAATCGGCTAAGGTATTTCTTAGCTTGTGAGTGAAATTGTAATTTCAGTCGGAGTCCAAAATAAGAGGAGATCCGATAATTTATTTTTTATTTATCTATTTATAACTAATTTGATAATTTATGAAATTTCTATTTATATCTTTACATTTCCTTTAAATTTAATTTAATAACTTAATTATTTTATTTATTTATTGTTTACTTCCTTTCTGAAAATCTTTCATAGAGCTACGACATCCTCACTACAGACAACACTACACTCGCAATGTATGCTGATGACACTGCGATCCTGACTCAAACTGCATTTGTTGGTTCAGCAATCCAACGATTACAAAATCACATACAATTACTTGAGACTTGGCTGACCAAATGGAAGGTCAAAATCAACGTGGACAAGACCACAGCAATTTTGTTCACCAAAAAAAGAAAAATTTCCAAATCAGCTGAAACTCTATGGAGAGACCATCCCCTGGGCCAAGCAAGTCCTTTATTTGGGGGTGATCCTCAGTAAAAGATTCTCATGGAACCCACATATTACACGTTGTTTGAAAAAGTTTCGAGCACGTAAAGCATCACTTAACCCATTAATTGCTCGAAACAGCGTTTTATCTATAGACAATAAGTTGCTTATCTTACAAAACCATGCTGCGTTCTATTCTTTGTTATGCATGCCCGGTATGGGCGTATTCTAATAAGTCCATTCGATCAAAACTCCAGACAGCTCAGAACTGTGTTCTGAGACAGATTGTATGTGCCCCATGGTACAATAGGAATGCTAAAATTCATGAAGAATTAAAAATTGAACTGGTCAGGTCGTTCTGTGTTCGCCTGGCCAGACGTTTTTTCGATGGATTATATAATTTAAATAATCCCTGCATCACATTGTATAGTTATGATATATATGACGATAATAATTTCCATCGCCCCATGGCGATACTCAACGATTGTATGCCATAATTCGATCTCCTCTGTATTTAATGTGCCTCTTTGTAGCTGCTGCTCTCTCTCCTGTGTTTCTATAGATGTACTATTGTATTCAATTTTCTTTTGTATCCTTTATACCTCTATTTTGTCACACCAAAAGTGCTCACTTTTCCTTGCTTAATTCTGTATTTTATTTCAGAACCACCAGCTCGTTCGGCTTTCTACACATTTAGTTATAAATACCACTGCTGAGGTCGAGACTTTAATTTGTAAATATTATATATATCTTCTTTTATTTTTTACTCTAATGAGCAACTACTCCATTTAAGATTATCATAAAAAAAAACTGTTCGTAATTTAGTGTAAACTATTTTTTGTATACATATTGTTGGAAACCTACTAATGATATTTGATGACGGGTAGGGCTTCGGCCCAGGCACCCTCGTGCCAGCATCGTCTAGTCTAGTCTGGACAACTATTGCTGGGATATTGCCAATTATGAGCAACTTATCCAGCTCACTGAGGAATTGCATAGAGCCCCTGACGTGCAATTTCCTTAAATTAAATAAAACCAAATATGCGGTATGAAAGAGATGCCGTTTGCATCGCAAGGTTGCAATAAACCAAAGTCCTGCAATGTAGAGAGAAGTCCTAACTAGAATCCTGACTGCGGCTGAGCCGCGTTAGTACATGTCTGCGTCCTAACCAGTGCACATGAAAGTAACACAATTTATTAAACTTTAGTTATACAATACAATACAATACAATACAATACAAATACTGAATTAATACATGAAATATAACATAAAAAATGATAATAAACATTGAAATTCTTGATTAAATATGATAACTAGGATAAATAACGAAAGCCTATTTACATATGTAGAAGTTGAAGCAATGCTCTAACAACTACTAAGTTGGGAAATTCAGATCCCTTAGTAAGTGAGCCGCATATGGCCTGATGTTGTAATCCTCATCTAAGGCTACGTAGTCTAGAACATGGAAATGTTGAAGATGTTTACATAATAAGGCAGATTTAAAGAAGTTGGCATTCATTCTATGTAAATAATGATTTACATATTCAATCCTCAGGTCTCTGTGTAAGGTCTCATTAGATACGTAGAAATGGGCATTTGTGATAAGTCTTAAGACTTTGTTTTGCGTAATCTGAAGTTTTTCAACATCTTTTTTAGAGTAAGCCGCCCAGGCCGGCGAAGCATAAGAGAAAATGGGCCTTATGACAGCAATATATAAATGCCTTTTCTTTACTAAGCTTAAGCTTGAATTTCTTCCAATAAGTGGGAGTAGGCAAGTAATTACACTTAATGCTTTGCTTCTGACACGGTTAATATGGTCTTTCCAAGTTAGCTTATTATTGAGTGTCACTCCTAAGTATGTAGCCTTAGATACCAACGGTACCTCAGTGCCAGATAATTTAATCTTTTCATTAAGTCTTCTACATCTTTGTTTTCTTCTAATAACTAATAGTTCGAATTTTGCCGCATTTATCGATATACGCCAACGCGTACACCAATTTTCAATATCAGGCATGTAATTCTGCAGGGCACGTATCGCCAGCATCGTGCGACTTCATAGAGCTCCGGCACTTCTAATTTTAAAAATTAAGTCCTGGCTAAAAGTTTTAATATTTTCTTTTATATTTGTTAAGCCTTGTGATATCTGTTTGCTTAAAAAAGTCTTTCCCAACAAATAGCCCATAAACAAAATAACCCTAAACAGCTGTCAAATGTATTATACAATTTCCTGTCCATTTTTATTTTTCGATTACTAACTTGCTAGCTACTTCGGACCTACCATTATTAACGAACTCAGGCTGAGAAAATTCGACAGGTATGGCCAAAGATGGATGAGTTCGGAGTTCAGTATGTGGTTTTCTGACTACCAAGTCGACGAAGTTATGTTGTTACAAAGTCCGACGGCAACTTCGGTCCTTGTAAATCTGCACTCGCTCTCCCCCTGGGAGAAATTCCGGATACGTCCGCTATTTGTTACTGTCTCTTTTATCGGATAACGGGTCCCCAGAGGGGCGTTTGTCATAGACGGACGTGCCCACACTCCGCCTGCACGCTAACGACGTTTGCGTGCGAGATGAGTCTTCTACCCCTCTTTTACGTTCCTGGGGGCGTAGGAAGCGATATCCAGATTTCTAGCTCTCCTTTGACAAATCCTCTACTGAAGAAAGTTTTCCACTGCGGAATATGCTGCTTCAGTGTTGAAAGAGAAAAACTCGTATCGTACTTCATGCACGACCGATTGTCTAGACAGCAGCTCTTCAGGAGGAAGTTGGTTTATGCCTGAAATCGCCATGAATATTGATGGTTTCTTCCTCCTGTATACTTCATTTGCAAGAGTGCTAGAACAAACATCGACATGCATATATCTCCTATGTTTACATGCACATACAAACACACGGAGTAAAGATGAATATGCGGTAATTCTTGCCACATTTATTACAATGTCATAATTATATTTTTCTTTTTTCTTTCTTTCTTCTTCTTTTTTTTTTTTTTTTTTAAGTTCTAAACCTGAATATGCACAGATTGTAAATTCTTATTTTTGATTATATAAATTCAATTTAATTATTTTTGGTTCATTTTTATTGATAGTTTCTACCTTTTTCGTTTAGTACCATTCATTCTCTACTTTTCTTTTCTTTATTTGCGCATTTAATTCACGATATTTCCCAAGAGCTTTCTGATATGAATTCAGTGACATTCAAAGCATATTTAACAAGAAAGTTCATAAATTCAGGATACTTCATACATGAAGGAATATTTCACCTGTGACTAAAGCAGTAAATTTATTTACGGGGGGAGGGTGGAAAAAAATGCGTAGGAGATCGTTAGCACACGGTTAAATTCATGAAAGTTTCGTGGTTTGGGATTTATACTAACAAAATTTCAGGTCAAAGATTTATATTTTCGGGATAGGGGGACTTGATAGAAACGTAACAGAATCGCAAATAACCAATACGTACATAAATAAAAATTGCACACATATTTTTCAGTTCAAATTTACACTTATAAACCAATCAGATTCCAGAAACACATTCAAAATCGCTAATTCATATCAAGATTAAAAATTTATGGCAGTGTGTTTTTCACATTATATGCAAGTTTTCTTCATCAAAAATGCCCACAGAATAATAATAATAATAAAAATCTGAAAGGTTTTAGATTTTAAATTAAAGGGGTGTTATTTTAACATTTTGTGTGTTACCTTTATTTAGTAAATATCATGCTCTTCGCGTTTAAATCATAAAATTCAGTTAAAGAGCAATGTCGCAAAATAATTTTAAATTGAGCATACTTTTAGAATTTCTGACACACAGTCTCACGCGCTGGAGATAAATTTTTTTTTCTGTACCACGTTACCATTGCTCGCTTTGAAATCCTTGAGTTTGTTAACCATAAATTCGTTAAAGTTTTACAAAATATGAAATTGATAATAAAACAAATTCTAAATTTCAAATTTGGGTTTCCTAATGCCCATATTCGCAGCAGGATTACGTCATTCAAAAATTGATGACTCTAGATATGGTTGTTTTATCACAGTGCGAGAAACGTACATACATTTATGCACAGTCTTCATTATTTAATTTCTTCAAACATAATTCAGGGCGATAATATTTGATGGCAACAATTTGAAAAGTGAAACGGACATTCAGAGTGATTCGAAGCAAAATCGCAAAACGAAAACAATAGTCCGTCAGGGACAAAGCCTCTTTGGACTAAAAAATCTGAAGGGATTCAGATTTTAAATTACGCTCAAAGGGGCTTTTTTTAACATTTTGTGCGTTACCTTTATTTATTAAATATCACGTTCTTCGCACTTAAACCATGACATTTCAGTTCAAGAGCAATATCGCAAAATAATTTTAAATTGGGCGTATCTTTAGAATTTCCGATACACAGTCTCCCGCGCTGGAGATAAATATGTTTCTTCTGTACAACGTTGCCACTGCTCGCTTTGAAATCCTTGAGTTTGTTAACCAAAAATTCATTAAAGTTTTACAAAATATGAAATTGATAATAAAACAAATTTAGTTCAAAATTTCAAATTTGGGCTTCCAGATGCCCATATTCGGATGGAAACGTTCAATATTCAAAATTGGATGGCTCTAGGTACCGTTGCTTTATCATAATGAGAGAAACATACATACATTTATGCACATTCTTCATTATTGAATTTCTTTAAGTATAATACACGGCGATAATATTTGGTGGCAACAGTTTGAAAAATGAAACAACGCTGTTAGTGAACGAACGCAAAATGCCAAAATGAAATTAATAGTCTTTCTGGGCAAACTGCCCGTTTGGACTACATATATTGAAAAAAAAAAAAAAAGACCTTTGACTTCAGAATGTTTTTGACATTGAAATACAACAGAGGATAAACTTATCTAACTCTAGGGAATAATAATACCTTATAATATACATTTTAGATCTCCAGCGCAATTTAGAATGATTCAAAGCTCAATCTTCTAGTTTGGATTTTAGAATAAGATAACTCAGATTGAAATTTTACAAGAATTCTAATAAAAAACACTATAAAAATTATTGAAATATAAAAATAATCTAACAACTATAACACAAATTGAAAATGATCATGATAAATACAAAATTAGCGTATATAAATATCCAGTGTAACTGCTCTTCATGAAATTTAGGAAAGTCTCAAAAATTCTCCCACATTAAATTTATTGATCTAACTATAATGCATGCGAACCAGCAGCAGAGTGGTAAAGTCCTTAAACACTGGTAGTTCGGTTCAAGATTCTAATACCGCAAACGGACCGGCTGCATACGCGTTTTCATGTTCCTCCACATGCGCAACGTCTTACTACGAGTAAGTTTCCTTTAGAAAGTCCTCCACAAAAGTACTTATCTCTTCTATGTAGTGCCTTAGGGTGGAGCACATAAATACTAATGATAATAGCTATGGTGCATTTCTAAATTTAATGAGATATTCATTTTCCTTTACTTCTGTTTCATTTCAGTAGCTGTGATAAGCTACTATACAATTTTACCAAAATAAACATGCGTTTTAATTTTAACCTGCCATCCAAGCTTTATAAATCTTACAATACTAAGATTTTCAGCTGAAACTTTCATGAAGATTCAGATATGCTCTTGTCAATTCATTTGGGTACTAACACGTATTACATTTCCCGCCCTTCCAAGAGTGCCTTTTCACACTCAGTCAAGAAATTAAACGATAACATGTTTAATCACCTTCATCGTATCGATTGAATCGAAATCGTTCATCACGTTGCGAATCATCAATCGACGAAAAGGGGCGCTGGGCCGTCGTTTAAAACGAGGCGTTAATTTTGGCTCTCGCTCACGCAAATTTTCCCTGCAATTTAGCCTCTATCGGAAGCGAACCTGGCCCCTTTAATACCCGCAAACAGTGCCGTGACAAATGAAGATTATAATTAGTACTGACCCAGTTAGAACCCCTTGCGATGTGGTCTGCGGATTTAACGTGTGATTATTCCCGGAGAACAACTGCGCGAGACAGACGCCATTACAGAACAAAAATTAATGAAATTTTCCCTGACGCTGATTGGAGGCTGAAATTATTCATGGCAAACAGGTGCACCTGTGCGCCCTCGCCCTAATAATTCCCAAAAGTCAGAAATCCTGGATAAGACGTCCACATGTTTGGGCTGTAATTGAATCTTAAGTGAAGATGAGACGAACGTCCTAGAATTGTTAATTTGTTTTAAACCGTTTCGCCTCTAGTGATGTCAAGCATGAAGACGATAACTTGGTATAAAATTGATAGGAGTCATTATCTTGCTGTGACCCGTAACGGCCAAATTGAAATATCTGATGTTCTTAGTTGCTACGCTTGAACTCCCCATATGATGTATCAGTACGGTGACCATATTTTTTCGGAGAAAATAAAGGACACTTGTGACGTGACATGAGGGGGGGGGTTATGGTAATTTAAATTCGTGCTCAATAATTTTGTGTTAGGGGTGGGGGTTTGTGCGTTCGTGTGACGTCACAAATGTTAATTTGGGGTCTTCCAAGGTGTGACAAATTGTGATATGGGGAATGGGGATGGGCAGGGTCAAAATTAGGATGGGCAGCAAAATTATCCCAAATATTGCGATCATTTATGGACGCCTCCTGATAAAAAAAAAACTTCAAAAAACTTAGTAATTCAAAAGGTTTATTAAAACAATAGAAGCAGACATTAATATGTTCAACGAGTTTTAAATAATGTAATATGTAAATTTGATTTTGCGACGATTTCTCAAAATAAAGGACAATATGCTTATTTCAGGAAATAAATAAAGTTAGAGGACAGAGCCTTCAAATAAAGGACTGTCCTCTGAAATAAAGGACGTCTGGTCACCGTATAGTATCAGGAACAATACGTAAGCGTATCGCCGAGATTTGGGAAAGTTGGAAGCAAAGCGATTCGAAATTATACAGTTGAAACGAAACTGTACTGTGCTTTGTAATAGATAAAACTGTAGTTTGTTTACAAAATGATGTCACGAATCAGGACAATAAAAGTTGGCTGAGGTTCTTACAAGAACTTTGATTTCAATTGGTATTGATTAATGAATATATGATTGGTAATCACCTTCATATCAGATCACATGCAATATAGCATGTTATCAAGCCGGATTTCATGTTTGGTATTTTCATGTAAATCATTTTTTTAAATGCTAGACACTTTTCTGATGGATTTTGTTTTTCCAAAATTGTTTGCAGTGCACCAGTATTCAAGCGGTAAAACGTATACATATTTGTAGGGTTTAAATACCGGGCCGTGACATGGCTGCATGGAATTTTCGTACTTCTCCTATGTAACGTAAATAAAAACCAATTTTCCTTAACAATTTCTCCATAAAGATATCCACCCCTTTAACAGATAGTCCTGTCGAACTTCCTGTACCGCCATTAGAGGCTTAGTGGAGCTATTTAATTAAAGAAACTTTGAGATCTAAAACAAGGCCTAAATCAGGCCCATTAAGCAGTAGAACTACCACAGTACTACCTGAAATAACTTTAAATAGAATAAACAACTAAAACATGAACTTAAAGTCTAGGAGCTGGTGAGATTTAGCAGCTACACTAACAAAAGCACATTATTACATACTTTGTAAGATGTAACACATGTTACTTACAGGCATAAAAATATGTTACTTACATATACAGATAAATAAAGTAACAAAATATCATAAGCACCCTAGTTTTTCTTAAAACAGATAGGGAAATATTAAACATAATCAATATATAAATTCATTTCATTTACAGATATATATTTTATGAAATTTGACAATTTCAATTTAGTCAGTATTTTTACTTAGATCGATTAGAGTATTAAATTTAGCAATATCTGGAATAAATCTTAGATCAATATTTTTCATAGAAGAGCACCTAAACAACAGGTGCTCAATATTGACATTACTCATGCCACATGAATAGGCACAATTTCTAATCGAAAACCTATTATAATAAAAGGGGAAGTGTCCATGATTAGTTAAAGCTTGGTTTAGATACTTATCACTTAGGCATCTTCTCTCACTTACAGTTGAGATTAAATTACACTCACGTTTGTGAAAATTGCAACACCATGAAGGACTTAGGCGAGTGAGCTGAAATTTTCAGGAAATGCAAAGTAGCGCATGATATGCAAATGATTAGAATTGCAAATCCGTAGCGCATGCGTATGCTGAGCAGCGCCCTCTGAACGGCTGATGGATCCGAATAAATAGACGGCTGTAGCGAGGCGTGTATGGTTATCGGTGGTTATCTGCTAGTGGTAAACGTTAACTCAATCTGTACTTATGCCTCAAAAAGAAAAACATGTAAAACTTAAAAATGGAGTCAAAATAATATTTTCAAAATCATATAAATTAAAATGCATTGGTAAAAATGACTAAAAGGTAGAAAAAGCTATCTTCGGACTCTTGCATTGCCAAGAGGATGTAAAGCCTTCTTATGATAATACACTTTCCGGACAGATTTATTCTGTTTCTGTAAACTTAAAACTGTTCAAGGCACTTAATTAATAATATAAATACTTTCAGTACCCCTAAAAATTAAAAACTCCAATCCTACAGAACAAATCTAACCCATGAAAAAAAAATAATAAATAAATTAACATACTCAATAGTAACAGCCCCATACATATAAATACAAGCAGAATTTCAAATAAGTATTAAAAATACATAAAACTTCTTAAATTCTTAATGTTTTACTTTGATAATAAATTTTAGATACAGTTGTATACAAAGAAAAAATAATAATTACAACAATGAATACAGAACCAAAATATAATTATTTGCATCTCAATGAGCCTCCAGTAAGACTAGTTGAACTTCCTGTACCGCCATTAGAGGCTTAACAAGGCATAGTGGAGCTATTTAATTAAAGAAACATTGAGATCTAAAACAAGGCCTAAATCAGGCCCATTAAGCAGTAGAACTACCAGCATACTATCTGAAATAATTTTAAATAAAATAAACAACTAACCAGCTAGCACCAACAAAAGCACATTATTACATACTTTGTAAGAAATAACACGTTACTTACATATACAAATAAATAAAATAACAGAATATCATAAACACCCTAGTTTTTCTTGAAACAGACAGAGAAATATTAAACACAATCAATATTATAAGTTCATTTCATTTACAGATACATATTTTATGAAATTTGACATTTTCAATTTGGTCACTGTATTTTTACTTAGATCCTTTTAGAGTATTTAGCAACATCTGGAATAAATCTCAGAACAGTATTTTTCATAGAAGAGCATCTAAACAACAGGTGCTCAATAACGACATTACTCATGCTGTATGGACAGCCACAATTTTTAATCGAAAACTTATTATAGTAAAAGGAAAAGTGTCCGTGATTAGTTAATGCTTGGTTTAGATACTTATCACTTAGGCATCTTCTGTCACTTACAGTTGAGATTAAATTATATGTGAATCTTCCTTTAGAATCTGTGTCGTTCCACTTTGCTTGCCATAGAGTCAAACATTTTCTTTTCAACAAGGATTTCAAACTGTCAAAGGAATCCTTTACTTCAAAATCAGTAATTTGATTTTCAGTGTCAGTACTTATATAAGCAATTCAATGCAAAACGTTTTGGACCATTATACTGGGGCATATTACTATGGCTATATCATTCATTTGTCTTGAGGAATGTTGCCACTGAGGGAAACAAAAGATGTCAAATTATCTTCCTTGCGCGTATATAGTTTTTAAAATGTTGTCATTTGGTAAACGTAAGATCTTTACATACGTCTTTCAAATATAATGAATCTGTAAGTGCTACAAAATTTTGCAGTTTAAAAGTAATAAAGGCATTTCTTTATTTTCCTTTCTAATGAAATACCCAATTGATATAAATTAAAATATGTTACCCCAACTAGTAAGTGATATTCCTTGTGCCGTACCTTAAGTATTTGATGAATAATCATTTATTTCCGTTAATTTCTTTTGAAAATTCTTCCACGGATCTCACTGAATTAGGTAGCCCTAATGTATTTTGTCACAATCGCAATGTCGATAGAGCTTACCTCAAGGTTTTCTGATTCAGTTTATGTCACAACATAGAGAATCAGCATAATTCCTTACGCGTTATCAGTAGTTATAATAAACACGGGATGGGGAATCTGATGTAGACATCACATGAATTCTTTGTATGATCTATTTAATTCTACATATTTTTTCTGCACTTCACTTAAACTTATTTCCACAAACTATTCTAACTTAATTAAGGAGACATAAAAATTTTCAAATTTTTGAATTTTCAATTTTGGGCTAGAAAAATAAAATAGACTGAGACGATTCTAAAAATATATAATTTACGCATGTTTCGAAAATTTTAAAAGATCGAAATCTCTCATTAAAAAACGTAAACAACCACTGGCACGCCCACGAGTTTAAAGGGATAGATGTTTTAGCAGTTTTTATTACTTCCTTGGCCAGAATATGACTCTTTTGAAAAGTAAGTCAGTCAGCGCATTTATAGCCGAATTATTGCGAACGACGCAACTTGACCGGCTCGATGACTATTTGCCAGTAAGGCCACAAGACGTTATAAGTCCAGACGAATATCAATAAAAAGAGCAAAGATCAAAAGGGGTGCCGCAAGCGGCAACGACAAGACGACTGCAGAATGATCTGATCTGTACAGCTATCGCCGGGATATCACTAGAGAAGGGCGACTTATCCGGCTCACTGACCAATTAAGCATGAAGCACCCGACGTAAGCATACCAAATCCAAATCCAAATCCTGTTCCTATTGACTAGTATTTGGCCTTAAAAAAGGCCTTTACTAGTATATAGTTGTCGTAACCTGAAAAGGTTTACCTGGTAGAGTTCATCATCCGAAAGGATTTTCACACTCCTTGTGTGAAATATAAAGGCATGTAGTAGATAAGCAATGGCGTCGGTGATGGTAGTAATGGCATATAGAACAATGGCATGGCGTCGGTGATGGTCGAATGGCATAAATAGAGCAATGGCATTTGAGAAGCTATGGCATAAAAGGCGATGGCATAATTTAAATAAAGTGTGAAGAATGGCATAATGGAAGCAGCAATAGATGGTAACAAAAAAGGCATAATTTGCGTGAAAATGGCGAAGTTTGAAGCGCTCGGAAACGAGCGTGCTACTGCTGTGGGAGATCGTCGAGTTCACAAAAGTTTTAAAAGTTTTTGCTTGTAAGTACAAAACATTAAATGCACAAAACACTAAATGAAGAATTTGAAAATAGTAAAAATCTTGATTAAATAGTTGAATAGTTGAAAAAATATGTACATATATACTGATTACCAATCACAGTCGTGAAAAATATTGCGCGGTCTTTTATGTCGTTGAATTAAGGTGTTATCGTAGTTATTAAGGTCTTTTATGATATCATCAGGGTGGTTATTGCAGTGTTGATAGAAATTATGACTATGGATGAGAATATCGCTGTCAAGCGGCTTAATTTTTAGATCTCTATGGATGGTTGAATTTGTGACATACCATGGTGCATTACAGAGCATTCTGAGCATTTTATTTTGGGTTTGTTGAAGTAGTCTTCTATTGCTTCTTGATGTAGCTGCCCAGGCCGGTGCAGCGTACAGTAAAATAGGTTTGATGGCTTGTAAGTAAGTGATCCTTTTGGTGTTCAGGTTTAGTTTTGATTTCCTGCCGAGAAGGGCATAAATAGCCATGAAAGCTTGCATTGCTTTAGCTCTGGTTTTTACTATGTGCTGGCGAAAGGTAAGGCGGCAGTCGATATGAACTCCTAAATATTTGATGCAGTTTTCACGTGGGATATTGTTGTTGTCGATTTTGATATCTGCAATGTTTCTTCTAAGTTGATGTTTACGGAAATAGATAAGAGCTGATTTGGTGGTATTTATTTTAATCTTCCAGGCTCGGAACCATTGTGCAATGATATTGATATGAGATTGAAGTTTTTGATTTGCTTTGTCAGGATTTATGGATCTACTAAGCAGAGCTGTATCATCCGCATAGCAGGCAGTGAGGATATTGGGATTCCTGGGAATGTCGTTAATAAAAAGGTTGAATAAAATTGGCGAGATGCAGGAACCTTGTGCTACGCCGGCAGTTGTAGTTTTGATAGAGGAAAGATGATTCTTAATTCTTACTTGAAAGGATCGCTTGCGTAAGAAGTTTGCTATGAGTAAGGTGAGATTAGGCGGGAAGTTGTAGTTAATTAATTTGATAAGAAGACCTTCGATCCAGACCTTATCAAAGGCCTTTTCAATGTCCAGAAAAATGCCTGCTGTGGTTTCATTTTTATTGAATCCTTCACTTATATACTCTACTATGCGGGTGATTTGGTGGGTAGTTGAATATCCAGGGCGGAAGCCAAATTGGGTTGAATTTAAAATCTTGTTTTCTTGAATAAATTGATTGATTCTGTTGACTATTATTCTTTCATAAACTTTTCCTATGGAGGGGAGTAAGGAGATGGGCCTGTGGTTAGAAGTAATGGTGGGATCTTTGCCTGGTTTTTTAAGGACTATTATGATGGCATGTTTCCAAGAGGGTGGAAAATAATTACTTCTTAGACATGCGTTGATGATATTGGTGATAAGGACTATTGCTTTCATGGGTAGATTTTTAAGTGCATTATTTGAGACTTCATCATGTCCGGTAGCTTTCTTGATATTGAGTTTGTTAATGATGTTTTTAACTTCTTGGGGGGTTGTAGGTGGATTTTTGCTCGTTTTGTTCTGTTCTAGGTAATTATTAACGTAGTTAATTAAGTGCTCGTCATTACTGCTGGGGTATGCTTGATTGGAGAATTGGTTTTCATAGGTGGAGGCGAACTCTTCTGCTATTTCTTCTATATTGGTGAGGGTATGATTTCCATTACGAATAGGGCCAATATTGTTTCCATTATTTTTAATTGCTTTTGCAATCTTCCACACTGAGTGATCAGTGTGGGAGAGATTTGAGATGAAGTTGTTCCAGGCTGAATCTGCATGATTTTTAAGTAGTTTTTGGAGTTCTTTATGACATCTATTGTATTTACGCTTGTCCCTGGGATCCTGTGAGTGCTGGTAGTTTCTCCTCAGCCTGTTCTTTTCAGTCATCTTTTTCCTGATGGAGGCGGGAAGGGTTATGTTCTCTTTACGTTGAATAATTTTAGAGTTGTTGATGGCTATTTTAATTTGGTTGTTAAAGTTGTTGATAGCTATATCGATATTTTCTGTGCTATTGAGGGGTGGAGCTGCTGTGCTGAGGTTGTTGCTGATGTGGTAGTTGAACTGATTCCAGTTGATAGAAGTTTTTAGGGGAGGTAGTCCATGTTTGAGGCCATACATCGTGAAATGGAGGGGTAAGTGGTCGGAAGAGAGTTGATTTGCAGTATAAACATAGGGTTTTTGATTAATTCTATTGGTGATGATGATATCCAGAACTTCAGGGTGTCCTCTTAAGTTGATAGGGATATAGGTGGGATCACTGGGGGCGAAAATTTCGAAGTTTCTATTGAGCATGTGATTATAGAGGATGATGCCACTGTCATTTGATGTAAAGCTATTCCAGCTGAGATGCTTGCTGTTTAGGTCCCCTGCAATGATTGTAGGGAAGCCTAAGTTGAAAATATTGTCGATATCATTGGTGTTCAGTTGATTATTGGGGGGTTTGTAGACGGAGATGATTAGATAGTCTAAGTTATTACTTCTGAGGAGACATCCGCAGGCTTCGATGCTTTGCAGTTGAGGTAGATTGTAGGGGAGACAGTTGAGATACTTTTTAGTGGCTATTAGTGTGCCGCCGCCACGATTGTGTAAGCGGTCACTTCGAAAGATGTCATAATTAGGGATTTTAAAAGTATCAGTGGCTCTGAGGTGGGTTTCGTTTAAAAGAAGAATATCAATATTGTTTTGCTGGATGTAATCCCTGAGTTCTGGGAGCTGCCTTTTCACGCCATTGCAATTAAAAGCCATAAATTTGGCGTAATTGATGTGCTTTATTCCTAGCGTGCTATTGCTTACAGTTGTACTATACATGATGAAGTTCGAATGCCCTTAGCGCCTCCATGGCGATGACTAGTCTATTGTGTGAGTCAGGAGATTGTTTAAATTTTAGATACATGGCGTGGAGGTTGAGGATGAAGTTTTGAAAATCATTTAAGGAGTCTATTGAAGTATTTTTCTTGATATTAATGCTTTCTGTGCTGTTATTCGTAATATTAGGTTTTCTTCCGTTAGCTGCAATGTTGGCATAGGATTGGCTGTTAGTTTGAGGCAAGCTGAATTCTGATTGGTTGCTGATAGGAGTGGTGGTTTTGCTGTGCATAGCGCTGGGAATGATAGTTTCTGTTTTCTTATTTTTGATAGAGGGTTTATTGTTGGGGTGTTCTGGACAGGATTTGTCGCAGGACGCGTGGGAGCCATTACATAATACGCAGTGAGGAAGATGGTTAGTGCCTTTCTTGGGGCATTCATAGGATTCGTGCTCTTCTGCACATCTAAGACATCGGGGCTTATTATGGCATGCTTTCTGCGTATGGCCATAACGTTGGCAGTGAAAGCATTGGGTAGGGCCTGGTCTACCTCTGTATGCTACTATCCTGACACGCATGTCCATAAGATACTTTACATCAAACATTCTTTTACCCTCTGGTGAGTTTTTGGTTTCTATATAGTACATTTCTAAATCGGTAGGGATGCCATCTCTCATCCTGGTCATTTGATTTATTTTTACTATAGGAATTTTATATTCTTGCAGGGCTTCTTTAATTTCATCTATTGTGTAGTCGGTTCCTAGTCCTTTAAGGACTCCTTTGATTGTTTTGTCGTTTTGCAATAAAAAGGTATGGTATGGGATTGCACTATCGTTAAGATATTTTTGAATTTTCTTGTAGTCTTCTATTTCTGCTACTCGGATGATAAGATTACCGTTTTCTAGTTTTGATTCAATCTTTCCTATTTTTAGCTGTTCTTTAAAGACTTTCCTGGTGTCTTTCCAGTTTATTTTTTGTGTTATCACAAAGGGTGGGATTTTATTTGCAGTGCGGGTGGGTTTAGTAAATGGGATGCTATTGTCATTATCAGTTTGGTTATTTTGCTCATTGTCATCCATTTGGTCCTGTGGGTCTAAATTTTGATCAATGTTTAAGCCGCTAAATTGGTTGGATAGTTGGGTTGCAGGTAGATTGTCACATTCGACTATGCTCCTAGCACGTTTACGTGGTGCATTAATCCACGGTGAATTTAATGCTTCGCGTTTTTGATGAACTTCGTTAGCCAATTTGGATATAGTGTGTTCTATGGTGCTGTCATCTATCGTCGGTTTGAGTTGATTATATTGATTTTCTAAGGATTTTAGGATTTTTAGATCGTTTTCAGATTGTGTTTCTTTATACTGATACTTTATACTGTGTTTATACTTTATTTCCGCAATGCCATGTTTAACTTCTTGAAAGTTAATGAAAATCCTGAGTTCGTCAAGTGCTGTTTTCGAGATCAAGTCCAAATCGAGGTCCGAATTCGTTTCTGCCATATCCGAAGAGTCACTTAAGAATTGATAATGCGCGGGAAAACTGTCAAAGGTCAACTGGCTGTCGCAAGAGACAAAGACATACTTACACAATAATCAAGTCGAGATCGAGGAGAACGAGGAGTCAATCGCACCGCAGGTTCCAATCGCAGGAGTCAATCGCACCGCAGAGTCAATCGCACCGTAGAACGAGGAGTCAATCGCACCGCAGAGTAAGCATACCACAGTTGGCAACAGATTTTTAAACCGTCATGTTTACTAAGCTGTGTGGTGGACAATTGTCGATTTTCGTATGTTTATGTTCAACGTGCTTTG
>KL820324.1:0-28376 GCA_000611955.2 Stegodyphus mimosarum
CAGCGGGAGAACTAATTGTCTTGAACATTTTGAATGTGCACAGCAAACTGAAAACACAACATAAAGCAACCAAACTGGCGACAACTGAAAGTCAGTGAACAAGAAAGATTAGTGCGCATGCGCGGGACGCCTACCACAGTGCTGTGATGGCGCTAGAATGAAACGGTACTTAGTTTCCGAATACGCTACGTACATCAATCATTGGTGAAACGACACCATAGGAGAGGTCACCAATGGAAGACAATGAAGTGAGGCCATCAATTGATTTATGATTTTAGCTGTCAACCAAAAGGTGAAAGTGAAATAAAAAGTCAATAACTATTATTGGTTTATTAATATCAGCTACGACAAAAGGCCAATCAAATGCTCTTCTCGGTCCCAAATCCAATTTTAGAAACTTTTGCCCATAAGTCTTAATTTTGGTTCCATTTGCAGCGAAGAGTTTCAGCTCCTTTTAGCAATAGCTCTTTTTTCTTTTGATAATGGTGGAATAACGTAAATTTCTGCACCAGTTATCGATTAAAAATTCAGTGGTGCTCTCGTCACAAATAAAAAAAATGACACATCTCTACCCCTTGGCCCTCTGTCGTCTGTGAGAATCGGCGATTTAGTTTTCCTGTGGATGAACATTAGTTTTGTAAAGCCAATTGCAAAGATTATTGCATTTGAAAGCCTTATCTTCAAATCTTGAAGTAACATAAATTTTCATTTCTGCTAATATGCCAATTAATAGAATTACTTCTAGAGTGGGCTCTGGATTGTTGACATCTAGAATAATGTGTTTTATTCAGTTCGCTAACTTGTACTCTGAAATCTGCTCCCGTAATTTAACTAACATTGTCATAGAGCAAGCTACAGCAGCATTCTGATGTGACGTGGATTTTATTTCTCACATTTTATTGGCTACTGTCACGAATTTCACTAAATAATCGCCACTGATGGATAAAATGCTCGAGATTGCCATGGGTAATCTTTGAAGCCACAGAGTTTTTAAGAAAGCTTCCCCTACCATATGTGAAGCGAAATTCTTCCTTTCGCATAACAACTGTGAAGGTTTTCTATCACCCAATTCAATCTCAGTTAATAAATTTTGGGTCTTTTGCATTTTGGTTTCAGCGAATATGGAAATTAGTCTGTCTTTAATAGCCGAATACTTGTCATCCCTGGGGGGATTGATCAGAATGTCTGACATTTGTTACTGATAATTTTTTGGGGGGGAGAGGAGGGACAAGAAGATTTGATTGCCACTAGAGATTTATACAATGTATCAGGCTCAGCAGCCGACCATTAGATCATCCAAAGGATTACATATTAGGGAATGAGCCGTTCATATGGCCTTAAAGGTGTCTACGATAATTTTATTACCAGTGAAATTGTACTACCCTTCTTCTAGGTCATGTATGGAAAACCCGCGAGACAGCAAAATTTTAACAGTGTGCACAAAGACTTAATGAAAAATTAAAAAATTTGTCTCCAGCAACTTTGTCAAAATCCGTAAAATGCGTACTCATAGGTTAATGAAAACAAAAGCACTGGAAAGCAGCACTGCTTGACTACAATGTGGTAAGATAGCATGTTCATGGGACCAGTCCAACAGTTTGAGTTGCCTTGCATTGGCAGCATTGTGTCTTGCTATGATTATCTGTTCTGAATAACAAGTGTGGAACTGGATGTCTGGCTCAGTTGATTTTAAACTGCCGAGCAAGACAAATTTTTTTTTTTTTTAGTTTCCAGATTTTGGGATCAAGTGTTGTTTTAAAAATTTTATTTTCAATATGCCCATGAGAAAATTTTCGACATAGAAAAGAATATATGAAAAGGATATTGCAATTCATGATTTTCAAACTGTCTGGGAAGAACAATTTTTTGTTTACACTTGAAAATATTTCCAATCTTATTTGTGTGATATGTGGAATTTGTATAGTAGTACCAAAAAAATTTAACCTGCACTACACTGAAAAGCAAATATAAGGAATATTATTTCACCTGCAACTGCATTCGTGGCGTTCACCAAGAATGCAGTTGCAGGTGGTTACACTGAATTTTGGGAATTTGTACCACAAGCAATTTTTCAAATTTACACAATTTGCCTGTCAGACACTGTTGTAGGTTTGGATGACACTGTTACGAATTTTGTTTATGTGTAAATAATTTTAGTAAAATTACGGTATTTTTGATATAGTGACATTAAATTGATGAAAGAGATAAATCTTATTGAAAAAATTAAGAATATTGGGGCAAGTCTACTTTAACTGACGAAATATTATTAAGACAGCGATGGTTTTGGTGACTAAGTTTTATCACCAGATTTGGGGAGAAATCGCCAAACTTGGCGACATTTAGGGCCGGTCCTTGTATAACTGTAATTGATCCCTATATGTAACTATAACAGCATCTGGCTCGTATGTGTAACTTTAACCATATATGCCTTCCAGTAATTTTGAGAAATGGAAGTGCTAGAGATTTCTGAGCAACCAGGTGGAAACTGCATTAGATCCGAGAGACCATCAGCTCTCAATTTTCTCAGTTCAGTTTTGGTTTGGCAAATTATAACAAAGCACACTAGGGTTGTTTGCCTAAGGGGAGGGATGCCTTCATGGAGGACTTTCTGAGGGGAACTGGCTCGTATAAATGTTATACATGGTGAAAACTACGAAAATGCCCATGCAGTCACCTGAAATTGAACCTAGGTCAGAACTATCAGTATTTAGCAATTTTACTGCTCAGTAGCTGCTGGTCACTTCCTCAGATCAGAGTCGACTATGTAGCGTTGAGCTATCTCAGTGTGCGCTTTGCTCTTCAGGCGTGCTTTGCATTGTGTTGTGTTTAATGTTCTTAGTAGTTTGAAGTCTAACTACTGATGTACTCTTTGATAATGAGAAGAATTGTAAGCACTTTTGTAGAAAGTTCCAGAACCATAAACTGTTCATTTGGGTAAAACAAATTTTATCAAACTATGATTGGTTCTGTGTACATTCATTCTATTAGGAAAGCATACAGATGCAACAATATGTTTAAGAAAAAATGTTTCCTATTATGAACATAATAAAACCAAAATATTATTCAAGATTAACTAAGATGTGCCTAAAATTCCTAATTTTATTAGCATTTTCAGGAACTAATTCTAATATAGATGACTTGGTAAAAAGACTTCAGATTTAAAAGCAACATTAATTATGTATGGACTATTCAATAATTGTTTAGAATTAAACGTTTCACATTATTCTTTTTTATTTTATACATAACCTTACTGAGTGACTATTTAAAAATGTTTTGCTAATAAAACCTAAATTTTCACTTTTGTTTTATATATTATATTATTTTTTAAAGCTCCACTACTAAGATTTACATGAAAAAAATGTGCTATTTGCATAAAAATCCCATAATCAGCCTATAAATAACATTATATACTTATTCATATTTAACATTATATACATTTGTTATATTATATTTAACATTATATATTTATTATATATTAAATTTTATTTTTTAATATGATAGAAAAGCTGGAAGTGGCATGCGTATTTTTTTCCAGATAGTAGCAATCTTCCCAAAACGTTCCCACCCTTGTTCTAGGGGCTCTAGGTAGGCACAACATTCACTGTTCAGTCAAAAGTTTTCAGGTTTAAGCTTGAAAATTTTTGGTTTATTTAAATGCTTTCATAGCAGGTTTATTGATTTTTCACTAAAATTTCATTTTTATTGAAATTTCAGTTACGGGAAATTTCTGATGCTTTTCATGAAATCTTTCTGTCAATAATTTTGACAACACTACAAAACATCTGCCTACTTCTCTCGTTATAGAAATTAAAAATTATGATTTTGTATGTATGTTAGTATTGTGGTACAAAAAAACTAAACTGAAAACTAAAAACTAAACTAGTCTGAAAACTAAAAAATTTGAACCACCTGAATGCCTTTTTAAAGTAATATCTATCAGATGATAAAGGCTTCAGGGACATGTTCATAGATCCCAGACAATCAATACCTTTCTTAGAAGTAAACACAAAATTCAAATGCCCAGATATTTTAATATTCTTGCTAAAGTGAAGATCAGCCAATTGAAAACCAAGAACTAAAATTCAATGTCAACCTTTTTTTTTTTTTTGAATGCTAAACATTACTCTTATCTGTAAATGAAAGACTTAAGATGTTGTGCTCTCATACTGACTGATGTTTTCAAATTTTTGTGGAATATTGAGGATCATGAGAAGTATTCTGATCACAATCATTTTAATTTTTGTAAAAAACTTGAAGAAGCTTTAACTGGCAAAAAGTGAGACAAAAAAGATGAAGATGGAAGAGAAATTTTACATGAATTACAATTTCTGCAAAACCGCAACAGAAATATGATATCTGCAGTAGAAACACCCAATAACATTAGACTAGAAAACTTAACTCACTCATTCTTAAATATTACGACTGCATTACGTATATTGTTAACTATACCAGTTTCTGTAACCACAGCAAGACATCATATTCTAAATTAAAGTTAAGGCGTACTTAAAATCTAGAATGGGCCACAAGCAGTTAGAAAATCTTGCTATCATTTTTAGAGTCTGAGAAGCTGACTTAAAATAGGTCGATACTGAAAATTTAATTAGTGAATTTGCCAAGTAAAGCTAGATATGACCAATTTCTATAAGACATTTCCACTGTTTGCCATCATGAACATCTATTTGAAAACACAGGCTATCTAAATATATTTTATTATTGTTTTTTAATAACTGGGAATAATGTTTATAATTTTAACACTATTTTTGTTTTGTTAGTGTGGTTTAATTGTGCAATAAAAATTTTAATAATATTTCTTTATATGTGTACCTACTGCTTGCCTCAGATTAAAAAACACATACCATTACTAAGCTAAAAGTTTATCAAAAATTTCAGTGATTAACTGTGGGTGGTAATCTGGGCTACACATAGGGTAAAGGAAAGGTGTCTATCAGCATTTTGCATGATGGCACCAAAGATATTCGGTGTGTTCCAGGGTAAAGAAAAGGCGCCTCTCAGTAATTTGCATGATAGTGCTGAAGATACTTGGTGAGTCCCCTTCCTCCTCTCCCTCCTATACCAGAGGCCCTCCATTTCTTACTACTGAATTTTTTATGGTTTAAAGCACTGTCACTGCCAGAATCATTATGACTTCCAATGAACTTGTTGTTATTCCAGTTGTGAAAGATAAAATTACATTATACATAAGTTATTTCTCCAATCTACATATTTATTATATCATTACTCTTTCTTGGCCTGACTTGATAAGTTCTTTCTTTTTGTTTTGAGGATCTAAAAATGCTTAAAGCCTTTACCCACATAAATTAATGCTCTTTTTTTTTTTTTGGGCTTTATAGTACTTCAGCTTATTAAAGGTTTCAGAGGATTGCTGCACTTTCCAAAAAGACTAAAAACTTACATTATACAATGATGTGAATTTTGCACTGCACTACTTATAACATTAAATAGAAATAAAACACACCAACAAAATTTACATTAAATACCTAATAAATAATAATAGAATGGAAAATAAAATTTGGCATTCATATCGGGTAGCTGCAAATTATACATTTATGAAACTCAAAACTAATCGTAAACAAACTTTTACATATATCCCTTATACACGAGAAAAGTACTTACTTCAATATCAACCTCCAAACTTTGTAAAGGTGATGCTAAGTTTTTAATTGACTTATCTAAACCAATCTGTAATACAAAAATATTGAACTATTAAAAGCATATCGGTCTGAAAATCTTTATTTGAATGTACAAAAATCTTACTTCAATTACATTACATAATTTTAGTTGGCAAATGCTGCAAGGAAAACAAAATAATTTATGTGAATTTTTATAAAATTTTCTGCAACCAATTTTAATTTATATTTTGTAAACTCTCGGATTAAAAATTAAAAATTTTACATTACTGGAAATATATCTGCAGAGTTTTCCACAGCATAGTCTATAGCAGGGGTTCTCAACTGTGAGGGGGAGAGAATTTCATAGTTTTAGGGGGAATGCCTTCAGCTTTTTTATTCTGCTGTTGAGGATTTAGTTTTAGTTTATGAATATAAGAAACTACTTTTATCCATGTTTCAATATTTATCATTATTTTCTACATTTTTGTTGTTTATAAAACATGTTAAAAAATCATCTAAATCAGGATAAATGTGTAGACTTAGCTTTCCGAGTTTTGAAAAAGGTGACAGGAATGATCTAACAATGGTGAAAGGGTACATGGGACAAAAAAGTTTGAGAACCCCAGGTCTATAAGAGGCATTTCACAAATTCATTTCATCTTACATATACTTAACAAGCGCTGTGATATCACAAGAGTGAGATATACTTCAAAGGAATAGAAAACCAGAATTACAAAGGGCAAACAAAGCCAGTTTTATTTAATATTATGATCAATATCTTTTGTAATATGTTCTCTTTAAGCCAAATTTAACAAATTAAAGAAAAGATTTAATATAAATAAATACTAAAATCATGTAAAATGAAGCAGCAGTTTCAGGAGCCACTCTGTTTCCAGTCTAACCAACTTCTACTCATCTCATTTTGTTTCTGTCATTTGGTATGAGATATTTTGTAGATGTTTACACATTTAGTATAACTATATTTTCAGATGTTTCAGAACTATTAGGATAGATACATATGCATACAGACAGGATAGTTGCGATAAGAATCAGCTTACTAGAGATCAACAAGTATTTGTTTTTCTGTGTTAAAAAAAAAAGATTTCACAAAGTCGGTCAACAGAAGATTCTGGCAAAATTTGGAGACGAATGTCTGTTAAGTTCAGCATTTGAGGCTTGCCAAAGAAACTCAAAATCAAGCGGTCTTTATTAGATATGTATGCAGGAGGTTACTTAAAAAATCCTGGATAAAAAAAATTCGCACTGACTGTGTAAATATACAACAGTTTGCTACAGATGAATGGACCATTATATGGATGTTTGAAATGAGAAGTAAGAAACATATTTTATCAAAACGATGACCATCCAATTAGAAGAAAAATATACCAATGTAATATTAAGCAAAAAGCAAGCTTATTTTGGTGTAGATTTTGAACAAAACTCTATCAATTTCTAGGACAATCAGAACACGTTCTTCAGGAGCAAAAAATAATCTGCAAAATGGAATGAACAATGACTATATTTATATCTAAGCAATGGGTGGACCACGGCAAACATGAATGCAGCACCGCTAGTTAAGAAAAAAAGTAAGGAAACATAAAAAATTAAGATATTAGAATTCTAAATGCATTAGGAAGGACTAGATTGGAATCAATGTCATTAACTAAAGAAGATAAATTTTTATGAATGAAAACTTCAAGGAAATCCAATTCACTTACTTAAGAAGCAGTAACACATTTTGCTCAACCAAAGTCAAAATTGTGATTAATTTTGCACCTACGACTGACTACTGAAGATTTGTTTATTCCTCCTTTTTGGATATAAGATTCGCATTCCTTGAAGTGAAATTTTATCGTTCCTTTAGTCTGCCCCCCACACTGATGTTATCAGTGTAACAAGACATGTTATTGCGGCGGACCACACAGAGATGAGAAAATTGTTTGTGTGGCCACCCACAGGTCACTGTTTTCAAGTTGTTACACTGTGTGAGACATCATTGTCTAACATCACACATGCAATAATTCATTCTAGTTGAGAGTACAAGAGACATAACTTCACAACCAGTGCCAAGAGATTTTCAGCATTCTGTGCTGTGTCTGTTGTCAAAGCCTCTCGATTTCAGGAAATCTGACAAACCAGTGATCTTGTTTTCCCTCCGATATCCTTCTAGATATAACGAATCAGAGGATGTAAAACACAACTGAAAAATTAAGGAGGCACGGCTAATTCAGTTTGCAGATTGTTTCCAACTGAACAACACATCAGAATGCTCTGGAACTCTTTGACTAGACAGAACTCCAGTTAGCAAGATCCTCACATAACGAGGATAGTTATCTTACCTACATTAATTGTTCTATGATTCCCGTGTTATTATATACTGTACACAAGCTTCTCGTAAATGAGTAATAAACATATTTTGCATTCAAAAAATGCAATATATAATATGCAACCTCAACAAATATATTAATCATTACATGGAGTCATCAGTGCAACCTGCTACTGGTTACCACAAAGGTGACCACACCTGACAACTGCATTAACGAACTGAACCATCATCAACTCTTCCGACAGCTATACAGCAATTCGTCAGGCAAAGCTTCATTAACTGCCAACCCACCTGCATCTTCACGTAATTGCTGGGTCATCTGGAAATTCAACTGCACAGCGAAACTCTCCACATGGATAATGCGATAAAAACTTTTAATACTAAGAAACACCTGTTATACAGCCTACCAAAATGCAGTAGATAGTAAAGGAAATACCATATTTTATGGACTATAAGATGCACTTTTTTTCTTCAAAACATTGCATCCAAAGTTCAGGCACATCTTATATCCAAAATTCATATAAAAATGTCCAGTGTTTGATTTAAAATTCCCGCCAATCTTACAAATGGCCATATATTCGATGCCGTGGGAAACCTATCTATATCTGGCAACATTGGATTCAACTGGCAACAATCTCCCCCTTCTACCCTGCCATAAGAAATCCTGAACATTGTTTATCCAATGATGTGTCACTGCAGTTTACGGTGCCAGTGAACTTGAACTGAAAGTGATTTGTGTTATTGCTAACAGTACACTATTTTTTTAGCGGCTAGTTTCACAATGGAACAAATTAAAGGTATTCATATGATGTGAGTTATAAATTGAAAGTAATAGCATATGCAGAAGAACATGGAAACAGAGCAGCTGAGCGGCATTTCAGCCCTCCACCAACAAGAAAAAACCATCTGTTATTGGCAGGCTAGTAAAGAAGAACTCAAAAAAATGAGAAGACTAAATGCGTAAATACAGGGCTAAATACAAAATGGCCAAAACTAGAAGATGACATATTGAAATGGATTCAATGACATTGTCAAAATGGCACTGGAATTAATACAAAAATGATTCAAATATATGCTTTTAAGTTAGTGCTACAGTGGAACTTAATAGATTTTAAGGGTGGAGTTGGTTGGTGCTACAGGTCTATGGGGAAGCGTCATGAACTTAGCATGCAAACCAAAACCAAAATATCTCGGAAAATTCCACAAGAATATGAAGAGAAAATATTATCTTTCTATCGCTTTATTATTCAACATCGAAAGAAAAGCAGTGTGCAACCAAATAGCGAATATGGACAAAACTTCTCTAACATTTGATGTGCAAAGTAACAGAACTATTGCCATGAAAGGTGCTAAAACTGTAACTATAAAAACAAATGGACATGAAAAAATGGACTACACTGTTATTCTTTCATGTTATGTTGATGGTACCAAACTTAACCCAATGATAATTTTCAAGTACAAAGCAATAGCCAAACTTTCTGAAATATCATCAGATGTTGTTCACATACATGATAAGGGTTGGATGGACAATGCTGGTATAGAATTATGGATTAACAGAGTGTGGTAGAGAAGGAAAGGTGCTTTATTGAAGGAGAGTTCTCTTCTTGTGCTAGATCAGTTTAGTAATCATCTAAAAAATTCTGTGAAAGAGAAATTGAGACAGGGAAATACAGATGTTAGGTTAGGTTATTTTTCTATGGCACATAACCTTCAAGGTTATAATGGGCTAGACCAATGATGAATGGATTTCAATGTTGAACATATATACATAAAATCTATTAAAAATGCACATCACACTGACAAGAAATTTAAAAGTTGAATGTCTAAAAGATGAATGCATGCCTGAAAACAAATTAAAATCTAGTTACGTAATACATTTTAAAACTTAAAGAAAAAAATAAAAGCTGTAGACAAGTCAAATTAAATTTTAAAATCCAATTTCTTGCAGATAAGAAAAAAGGTAACATTCACCTCTTTGCCGATCAAGCGGTGAAGAGGGACGTCATATGTACTAAAATATTTAAGGCGAACTTCCTTAAAATATGAGCATTCTATTAAAATATGGCGGACTGATAAAATAGTATTACACTTTGAACAAGTAGGTTCACTTTCAGCATTCAGAAGGTAAGTATACGTAGCTCGACAGTGACCTATCCTAAGGCGAGTTAAAAGGACCTCCTCGTTCCGACTTCTAGTTGTGTCCCAATATTCCATCAGGAGTTTTACAGATTTAAGCTTGTTGCTGACTTGTGCATTCCATAGTCTTTGCCACTTATTAAGGATTTCCCTGCTGATGACCTTGTAGATATCTCTAATTGGAACGAGCTGGCTGCACATATCAATAGCGGACTTGGCTGCTATGTCTGCTAACTCGTTTTCTTTTATCCCCACGTGTCCAGGTACCCAGCAGTACAAAATCTGATAGCCAATCTTCCACATGTTTAAATTTAGCTTGAGAACTTCCACAGTAACGGGGTTGTGAGTGTCGGAGTATGATTCCAATGCTTTCAGTGCACTATAAGAGTCGGTATATATGATGAACTTTTTCTCACGCAGGCTAAATATGTATGATAAGGCATAATACAGGGCAGTTAATTCAGAAGTTAGCATTGAGCACGCCTTATTCAAACATCTACCCTCCATGTGATTTCCTATCACAAAGGAGGCTCCAGCATGATCGGTTGCTTTAGAACCGTCTGTATAAATTGGTATATAACTACTGTATTTTTGCCTGTGCTCAAGAAAAAGGTTGATTGTAGATGATATTGTTTGTATTTCCTTTTTTAAATTGCTGAAAAACATCAAGAACTCGTATTTGTGCATTCTCCCAAGGTGGGATGTCAAAGTACTTCAGAGGCTTGGCATTTAAATCGGGATAAACAATATTCATCAAGCAGCGACTGGACTCTGATGGGGAAAGAAGGCACACAAGATAACCGTGCTTCAAATAAGCGATTTAACATGTCATCTTGTAATGTGATATTATTAGGATGTAACGGTTGTGCTTGTATATTGAAATAATGACAGAGAGACAATTGCTCACGCCTTAAACGGAGAGATGGTTCAAAATTGTCCACATACAGACTTTCCATAGGGGATGTTCTAAATGCTCCAGAACATGTCCTCAAGGCTTGATGATGAATAGTCTAGTTTCAATAACACAGAAGGCCGTGCTGAACCATAAACCACTGAGCCATAGTCCAATTTAGAACAGATGAGACTCCTGTAAATATGTAACATAGTGCAACGATCTGCACCCCAAGAGGTATTTGCCAAGACTTTAAGAACATTTAATATTTTAAAACATTTCTTCCTCAAGTATAGTACATGGGGCAGGAAGGTCAGTTTATGGTCGAATATCATTCCTAGGAATTTTACCTCTGAAAGAACAGGAATCAATGACCCATGAATATAGAGTTCAGGCTCAGGATGCAAATTCTACCTTCTGCAGAAATGTATGCAGACAGTCTTCTGGCTTGAAAAGGTGAATCCTTGCTGATTCGACCAGCTCATGATTCTATTAATTGCAAGCTGCAGCTGTCTCTCTATATACCTCATGTCCACTCCTTGACAACTTATTTGGAGGTCATCAACATACAATGTACCAGAAACAGAAGGAGGAAGCTCTTTCAAAACAGAATTTATTTTTAAGCTAAACAATGTTACACTTAAAATACTACCCTGAGGCACACCCTCTTCCTGATAAAAGAACTTGGATAATATAGAGCCAAGTCTCACTTGGAATGTCCTAGGTTTCAAAAAGTTATAGATAAAAATTGACATGTTACCACGCAAGCCACAACCATAGAGATCTCGGAGAATACCATATCTCCAGGTTTTGTCATATGCTTTCTCCATATCCAAAAATATTGAAACCAAGTGGTTTCTTTTTACAAAGGCTTGGCGAATAGATGTCTCTAGATGAAACATGTTGTCTACTGTTGACTTGCCCTTTCGGAAACCCCTCTGATAGTCGGAGATTATACTGTTTTTCTCCAGATAGTAGACAAGACGGTGATTTACCATTTTCTCAAATAATTTGCAAATGCAACTCGTAAGTGCGGTTGGCCGGTAGTTTGACGCATTTCTTGGGTCCTTACCTGGTTTAGCAATAGGTATAATGATAGCTTTCTTCCATGTACTGGGGATTATATTCTCTTTTCACACTCTATTGAATAGACGAAGAAGGACATTCAATGAACTATAGGAAAGATGCTCTATCATGTCATACGCAATTGCATCAGGACCTCGACTAGAGCTATGTGTCTTCACAAGAGCTCTTCTTAGTTCAAACATGGTAAAATCCACATTATATGACTCGGAGTTGGTAGAGTTGAAAACAACTGGAAGTTTCTCGGAGCGTAGCTTGACAGAAAGAAATGCTTGTGGATAACTGCTGCTGCCAGAGACTGCAGCGAAATTCTCACCAATTATATTTGCAATTTCTTCTATGTTGCTTATCACTCTGCCATCTTTTTCCAAAATAGAAATTGAGTGGTTATTGTACATTCCAGTTGCTTTCCTTCCTCTTTCCCACACTCGTTTACTTGATGTAGAGGATGTGACTGCTGACACATAGGATACCCAAGAGTCCCTCTGGCTCTGTCTTCTAACTCTCCGTGCATTTGCCTTGTCTCTTTTGAAAGCTGTTAGGTTGGACAATGTAGGATACCGGCGAAACTTTCCCCAAGCTTTTCTTTGCAGTTTTTGTGTCTCCTGGCACTGTCGGTTCCACCATGGTTTTGGGTATTTTGGTAATCTCGTTGAAGAGAGAGGAATTGAACAGTTTGCTGCCTGAATAATGACCTCGGTAACAGCTTCTGTTGCATTATCTATAGGTACGGCATTCACCATTTCTTCTGTAAGCTCTGCATAAAATGAAAAAAGATCCCAATCTGCTTTCCCCATAATGAAGCGTGCAGGTCTAGAGACAGGGGTAACCTCTTTATCTGCAAAGGTTATAAAGATAGGAAAATGGTCACTGTCATACAAATCATTTCTGACTTCAAACTAGAAAAAAGGAAGCAGAGATGGTGAACAGATAGTGAGGTCAATGCTGTGAAATGTCCTCGTAGGCTGGTGGAAGTAAGTATGCTCTCCGTTATTCAGAAGGCAAAGAGAATGGTCATTAATCATTTCTTCAATTTGCCTACCACGTGAGTTTCTATCTTTACTTCCCCAAAGAGGACTGTGACCGTTGAAATCCCCAATGAGAATGAAGGGAACAGGCAGCTCCTCAATTAAATTATTTAAGACTTGCTGCTCAATTCGTTCGCTAGGAGGCAGGTATATCGAACACACTGAAAATAACCTTTGTGTACTAACCTGCACAGCTACAGCTTGGAGGGAAGTTGAAAGAGAAAGAATGCTTGAAGGATAATCAAGCGAGATGAGTAGACCTACACCTCCACTAACACGTTCATTAACTGGTTGATCTTTTCTGACAAACAATATTTCCGAAGCTTCAGCTGTTTTTCAGGTTTCACTAAGGTTTCTTGGGCTGCAAAGCAGATAGGATGATGTGTGCTAATTAGTTCTTTTATATGAACAAGACTTTTGTTGAAACCATGACAGTTCCAAGAGATAATGGTAGCCATTAAATGACTGCTTATTTTGTCTGTGCTGCTTTTTTGTCAGACGTGGCAGGAGATGTCTTCGAATTTCCATTCCGCCTTCTATATCCATCTTCGAATCTATGCCTTCAGAGCTCAGGTTTTCAGCAGAGCTGATGCTCTGATTTGTTCATATTTTATTTGGTTTATTTTCTGATGTTTGTGCTGATCTCGTATCAATTGTTGCTTTAGTATCTTTACTGTTCTTCGGAATGATCATAATTTTTTGTGTCTCTTTGAGGGGAGGTTTTTTCTGCATGGTGATAGCTGTTTGTGTGGCTATTGATTTAGCGCTTTTAAGAGCTTTGGCATATGACAGACTTTGTTCTGGCTGCGTGTTTAACACTATTTTTCTAGTTTCTCGATAAGAAATCTTTTGGGTTATCTTGATGACTTGAACTTGCTTTTCAGCTTTCCACTTTGGGCAGGATCTAGAAAATGCAGTGTGGTTTCCCTTGCAGTTTACACACAGTGGCTCAGCAATGCAGTTTTCACTGTCATGACCCACTACAGAGCACCGAGCACATGTAGGGCTACCACGACAGGATAACTTTGAATGGCAAAATGCTGACACTGGTAACACCACATTGGGTTTGGAATATAAGGTCTTACAGGACACCATAAGTAACCGGCCTTTATATTCTTTGGCAAATCAGACGTCTTGAAGGTCAGGATGACATGCTTTGTATTAATCAGCTGACCTTCTTTACACATCTTAATTCGCTTCACAGCATACACATTCTAATGCAAGAGTTCAGAGACAAATTCCTCATCTGAGACAGAAAGAAGATCACTCTCTGAAATCACTCCCAGGCAATAATTCAGCGTCTTATGCGCTGAGGCAGAGACTTCCACATTCCCAAGTTTGGTCAAGTCAAGAAGAGCTGTAGATTGGCTGAAAGAAGCAGTTTCAATTAAAAGGTCTCCAGAATGCAGTCGTTTTATATTTTTTGGTTCTCCTACAAATGCCTGTATATATTTTTGAATGAGGATTGGTGACATACTTTCAAGCTGCCCAGTAGCGTTGTTTATGACTATAAAACAAGGTTGACTATTGGGTAAACTAACACTGGCATTTTCACTTATTTTCGCTTTTTTGGATGCATAACTGTGTTCTGTTGAAGTGTTTACATTTGATTGAGCCATATTGGATATGCAAAAAAATTTGGGTCCAACCGCCCTGCCCACCATGGAGCCCAACAAGGGAACACAAGTTTCTGTGTTAGGGCTAGCCAAACCTATACACAAACTGAAGCCCCACAGTCGGCTTTCCCGAAAGCAGGAACTCCCGAGAACTTATCCCCAAGCCACCGACACTAGGACTCATGACAAGCCGATTGACACCCGTGAGGACGACAAGGTTCCACCTGTTTAGCTGAAGCAGAGGCCAAAGCAGCGTGTTGGGGACAGTACTTCGCCCCTCAACTACCAGGACCCTCCTTTCCGGCGACACAGGTCTCCACGCACGGCAAACATGTGGGCAGTTTTCTCACCACTCGAAACCTAGGGACAAGAGAGGCACCAGTTTTTAATAAGGAGCCCAAACCTCCAAGAAGGAAAACCACAAGGAAGAATGGAAGGAAGAAAGCTTTAGTTCAGAAGAGATGGAAAAGAGGACAGATCACTGGGGCTCCAGGATCGTGACACCCATCTCAATAAGATGATGATCCCCTGGAGGGCTAGGGTACCTCGGGATTGCCACACCCGTACTAAGAAAGGTGAGCCCCTGAGGGGGGGGAATACAGAGCTTGCTGTTATTCTGGGAGGACTTACTTCACAATTTTAACATCTTGATGTACTAATAAATAAACCATTTAAAGTGCATATGAGAGAGGAATGGAACAAATGGATGATGGATGAAACACAACATGAATTCATGCGAAGGGAGCTTTAAAACGACCTACAATCAAACAAGTGTGCCAGTGCATAAAATAGTCGTGGTCTAGAATGAGATAAGATATTATTGTCTAGAATGAGAGAAAATATTATTGTTAAATCTTTCAATAAGTGCAGCATAGGTAATGCTCTCAATGGCAGTGAAGACCACCTTATATATGGAGAGGACAATGATGATGGTGAAGAGGAAGAAGAAAGTTCATATGATGATTTTCAAGGATTTTCAAGGTGAATTCGGTTTTGTAAACTAAGAAATTTCTTTTTTCTTCTGGCTTTGCAATCTAAAAATAAAAATGGTAAAAATGTTATTTTCTAAAAAAATTGCTTAAAAATTATGGTATGTCTTATAGTCTGTAAAATACGGTACCAAGCTACTGTCATCACAAAGCGGACATTAGATCCATCTTCTCCAGCCAGCTATCTAACAACATTCCTCATGCAGATCGCAACACTGAAACATTTTCGAGCCGCTTCCGTCTTCACTGGCAACATACGGCATTCATCTTTGCTAAAGGTTTTCTTTAATACAGAAGCATCTAATTCTCACTTTCAACAGTGTTCGTGATGTTGTGACAACTGTGCAGTAATTTTGTGTACAGCAATGTATATTCAGTGATTTGTGTGTGCTTTATATTCAACTGTGCTTCTTCAAAATATATTTTCCAGAAGTGTCCGCTGTTTCACCAAACCAAACAGATGAAAAGAAGAACACAGAGGTATGTTTATTTGTTTCCATCCCTGGATTTTGCATTGCCTATAAATAACACACAACTGATCAGTTGAAGGCCACTGATCTTTTTTCCCCTCAGAGATTGAAACGAAATTCTCCTCTTTGTTTTGGAGGCAACAAACACTGTTCTGGGAAAATGACAGCCACACAGTGGCAGGAATTGTGACTGAACAGGTTCACAGAATAGCCTTGAAAACAACTCGTATTTAAAAATCAAATAACGTGTTACAGCTAAGACAATGTTAAATCTAATTTGATTTGGCTGCAATTACCAATCATAACAGTAAATTTTCACATATTGTAGCAAATTTAGACACATCACACTTTACCACACGTCTCAGATTTACCACACACTTTACCACATGTCTCAGATTTAATCTTAACACCTGAAACTGACAAATATTTAACTTTACAAAACAAACTAATCGCAGAGTTTCAAGACTCTGAAATACAGCAAATCCGTAAACTTTTATCGTAACTACAATTAGGTGATAAAAAACCTAGTTTCCTTTTGAAACAAATGAAAGAAATAGCATGAAACAAAATACATGATGACTTCCTAAAAAATCTGCGGACACAAAAACTTCCTTCTAATATGCAAGCAATTTTATCCGCCTCGAATGTAGATTTAATTTGTCTATCCCACACAGCAAATAGGGTTTCAGAAATCAAAAATGATGCACAACTCACTATTTGCACAGCATCAAATATTGAATAAAATTCAGAGTTAAGTTCAGCATTAAGCTTAATGACCAAATAAATAGAGAATCTCACTAACCAAGTTGAACAAATGTCTTGAAAATAGAACAATAAAAATCCAAGATACTACAATAACCACAATTGTTCAAAGAGTAGGCAACGTATTGCACACACAAATCATGCCAACATTGGTAGTATGCAGTGGACTACATAAAGATGAGAAAATCATGTGTGCGGCCCTCCACGAGTCACTGTTTTCAAGCTGTTACGATGTGGGAGACAACATGCTCTGACATCGCACATTCAATAATTCATTCCAGTTGAGAGTACAAGAGATATAACTTCATGACCAGTGTCAAAAGATTTTAGCATTTTGTGCCGTGTCTGTCGTCAAAGCCTCTCGATTTCAGGAAGGCTGATAAACCAATGATCTTGTTTTTCCTCTGGTATCATTACAGATATAACGAATCAAAGGATGTAAAATACAACTGAAAAATTAAAGAAGTGTGGCTAATTAAGTTTGCAGATTGTTTCCAATTGAATAACATGCCAGTGCTCTGAAACTCTCAAGCAGAGAGAACCGCCGTTAGCAAGATCCTTACATAACGAAGATGGTAATCTTACCTATATTAATTGTTCTATGTTGCTCATGTTATTATATATTGTAAAGAAGCTTCTCATAAATGTGTAATAAATATATTTTGTGTTAAAAAAATGCAGTAAGTAATACGCAACCTGAACAAATGGACTAATCATTACATGGAGTCATCAGCACAACCTGCCGCCGGTTACCACACTATAAATTCCTCAAGAATTACTCCTTCAAGAACAATTAATTTTACTGATAGGTGAGAAAATGACAGGAAAGTTGAAATTCTGGAGAACTGATTGAAAATCCTCTGTTAACAGCAACCAATTTCAAATAAATGAATTCGTTAGAAAGCAAGACTCCAAAGAACAAATTTCGACAGTGCACTATACATGAAAGTAAATAGATGCCATGTTTTGGCTCAAGAACATAACATGATTTAGCACAGAGAGGCAAACAAATAGGAAAACATTTACAATAAATAGTGGTGATGAAAGAAATTCATTGCAGATAATTTGAACATTGAGGAACAGAATGGAACTGTCGATTAAATTTTAGAAGTGAACTTCATGGCTGGATTGATCAAATTCATAACAAATAAAATATTATTTAAATCTTCTTTATTACCATAAAAAATGAATCTATTATCCACAGCCAACAGAGTTTATCAAATAATATGACCTCAAAATAATGCACGTAAATTTCAGCAAGTACTTAGCTGAAGAGATTACCCATAACTAGTCCTCCAGTTTGGCAGTAATTATTTTGAAAAATAAAGTGGGTCTGACTCAAAGAAACTTTAGTATCAGAAACTAACTTTTCAATTTAGATATGTATGAAAATGAATTCATGAAGTTTGGTTTTAAAACATTTTAATGTTCCCTAGACTGGAACATGAATAAACAGTGATTTAGCATCAAAAGAAACCACAAAATGAGAACAAAAGTTTACCAACAACTTAAAATGAGTTTTTACGGTGTTAAAAACAAATCCATTAGTAAAACATGGAAGACAAGGTACAGTTTCACAGCCCAAAGTATACAGCTGCTGAATGGTTTTCACTATGGTCTGTGTTAATATGCAGGAATAACAAAACACTATGTTTATGACCAGTATTGTTTACTTATGTACAGTTTTTGATACATCTGTAAAATATCCATAAATTAACAAATAGTTGTCATGGTTCAGATATATAAATGATGGATGATGCTGGAACAAGGTCACATCTCATTATGACATACTGTTATTTAAGTTGCTTCAGAGCATTTTTTTGACTTTCATTTACCTCATGATAGAGAGCTAAATATTTGCAATTATAAAAATATGGTTCATCAATGATAATATGCTGAAATTTAAATAGCATACCAAATATTAGTCAGATAAAGTATCTGAATGATAGTAAAACACATAATGGCACTTTATAACCAATATAAATTCATTTTAGAATCATGAAAAAAATTTTTTAAAGTATTTTCATATGCTAAGCAAATCTTTCAATAGAAATATATAGTCAAAAATAAAACACTCACCAAATTACTGGATAAATTGACAAAATCAGCATAATCCTTATTAATGAGTTCCACCATGGCAGAACACAGCCATTTGTGATACAAACTCAGATCTTCTCGCATTACTTCTAATGTTGCATACTTTCGACAGTCACTTACAAATTTGTCAACACTAAAATCAGCCTAAAATAAAATTATCAACTTTGAAATACATTTATGAAACTTTCATGGTACTTTTCTGTCAATGAGGTGCCATTTAGAACTAAACAAAAATACTGGCACACAATCTAATTAGATGGTAGAAACCATAAAAATAAAATAAAAAAAAAGCTTTATGAAAAGAATAACTATTTTATATACATATATATATTTAAATTGTGCAATGCTAAGGCTGTGCACTATGCTGAATTTGAGCAACTCTCTGACATTCATATTCATAGATTGTTTGTACATGGGAAGAATGGAAGTTGCTTGGACATGGGAAGAATGTACACAGTGATCCGTTTTTTGCTTAAAAAACCATCACAGAATGGAACGAATTGGACACTGTGCATATTAAACATTATATATATCATTACCAAGTGCCCAGCTTCCCTACAAAGCAAGTTTAGGGCTGCCAGAAAATGGCAAGGAGAGGTAGGGTTGCCATATATGGTGCAAAATTGCCCATTTGGAGATAAAATTGGCGATATGCCATAGACTAGCAATTCACAACCCATAGTAAGCGTATCACTGGTGGTATGCAAAGAAACAAAGTATTTTAACTATTAAATTTTAAAATTGTATACCCCAACAACCTGTTTAAGTGTTTTCCCAAATGCTTATATATTTATGCGATCTTAGCTTTGATGAAAGTCAGTTGCTGCTCGTAGATTTTAGCAAAATAATCCGTTTTTATTTTTACAAATATTTAAATATTTGTGAAAAAATAATAAAACAAACCTAGATTTTCAAAATGGAAAAACGGCTAGGATTTCCTAAGTGGTAAAGTGATGATTCACAAGTGATGGATTCAGGACAATCTAATGGAACTAAGAATATTAAAAAAGAGAAGAAAAATTGTTTATAGAAAATATAATGTGTTGTTTGCTTTGAACTATTATCCAATCAAAGTATGAAACTGTTGTTTCTTGAAAGACATCTTGAATCTAAGCATGCCTATTTAAAGGATAAATCTGTAAAATATTTTAAGAGAAAATTATCGGATTTCAAATATAGTAAACAGCTAATGAAAGATTTTGTTACTTCAAATGAAAGGTTTTGTTACTTCAAATGAAAAAAACTTTTGAAACTAGCCTAAGAATTGCCAAGACTAGGCCCACTCACACTATTGGAGAAAACCTTATATTAACAATAGCTAAAGATATTGTTTTAACATTAGTCAACAAAAAAAAATAGCTAATGAATTTAATAATATTTTGTTATTAAATAAAACACAGTGAGGATTTTGCTTTGCAATCGGATGAAAGTACTGGTATAACAAACTTTGTTCAATTCTTAGTTTACATACATTTTGAAGAAGATAAATGAATTGCCAAAGATTATTTATTTTGTGAATCGTTTCATGATAGAAATCATGAGAGAAACTGCAAATGAAATTTTCAAACCAATTTACAATTTTATGTCTGAAAATGACGTTGCATGGAATAAGTGCATTGTCGCATGCAGCGACGAAGCTCACGGTTTAACAGGAAAACATTCCAGTGCCATTTCTCAAATAAAGTCACACCTGAAACTAAATTTACTCATTTCTCCATTTATCATGAAGCTTTAAGGCAAAACAAACCCCAAAATCCTGAAAAATCTTTTTGAATCAAGCTGTAAAAATTGTTAATTTTATTAAAATCCGAGCTTTAAATTCCAAAATATTTATGATTTCATGCCAAGAGATGGACAGTGAACATGGAACACTTTTGTTACATTCCGAAGTAAGGTGGTTAACCAGGGGCAAAGTTTTAAATCGTGTTTTTGAACTTTCATCAGATATTCAAATTTTCTTCTGTGATTCAAAATTTGGATTGCAAAAATGTTTATTTAGAGAATTATGGCTGGAGCATATTTAGCTGATATTTTTGGAAAGGTATATGAATTAAATTTAGAATTACAAGGACAAAGCGTTAATTTGTTTAGAATTAGAAATAAAATAAATGCAATGATAAAAAAAAATTGGCGCTAATAATCAAAGAATTGGATAATAATATTTTAAGCTTTTTGCCACTTTTAGAAAGTTTTCTACTGAAAGAAATTTGAAATTTTATATTTACAATGCTAAATATGTATCTTATTTTATATTTAAAATACTACTACAAAGGCTCTTAAAACTTTGAGTACAATGTGCATCAAGTGCTTTGGTTTGATAAATCTTTCAATTATTCCTTGCTTAAAGAAAATGTGGCATGCCTTTGATATGGCTAAATCCAGCCTGTGCACATTATGGCATACCATTAAGACACATTACCATTTTTAGATTATATATAACATTCTCTCCAGTTACATTTAATCATCATCAATTGATGTTTACATCAATTGAAAGGGACTGCAGCATAATAATCCACAGCCATAAAAACTGCAACGTGATTACTTGTGTCAACAAGAATTTGTTAAGATAGAAATCTTAACATGACTTCCTCAGCATGAAAGTACTCATTTTTATGAAATTCGGTATTTAAACTGAAGAAAGCAACTTTCATAAAGGTATCATTTTTTGTCTGGTACTTCTTTGTGAAGCCGTCTTGGCAAATAGTGGCCGACCTGCATAAAGGTGTTGGTGTTTTACAGGCATCATGGTGACAAAACATGGACATTATCTGCTTCTACACTGCAGAACAGATCGAATGACTCTGAATTCGCAATGAGCTAAAGACGTACTGTCTAATACCGTAATAAAAACCGTATTGTCTAATACGGCTTTTTTCTTCTAATTAATTCCTCTTATTAAATCTTTTTATGTATTTTAGTTTTGTGCTGCATGAATTTTACACTTACGACAATTTTTTGATTAACTTTTAAATTATCAATATCAAGTGGTAGGGTGGCACCAGTGGCATAGTTAGAACTTTTATTGCCTAGGGTGGTTCTTGACTTTGCCACCCCTCAGGATATTAAAAAAAGAGGGGGGGACTGAACAACAAATAAATTAAAACTTTATGTTTATTTTGATTTTTATGTTACTTCGATTGCTAATGCTGTTATGTAGCCAGTAGAAAATGATTTCTTAAATGCAAAATATACGTTTGTAGTTCTTAAATGCTTCCAACAACTAGCAACACAAACACCAGTTGAGAATAAAGTACAATAGTATACATACTAGCACTACAATATTTAGCACTTTGTTCTGTTGATTACATTTTAAAATAAACTGCAAAAATTAAAAAAGACTGCCCTTCCATGTTCCTGTTTTGATTTCCCTAGCAATAATGGAAATAAAATTCTGAAATACTTCTTTCATAAAGAGGAATTCTTGCTTATGAATGCCACCTGATCATAAATTAGGTGTTTCATTCAAAAGATTGAATGGTGTACAAAAAAATAACAAAAGTATGTAAAATCCTGCAGTGATTTCGTTGAATCTAGAGTAAAAATTCTTTTCTTAATTTAATTGCATATGACAATTTAGAATTTAATACCTGACTAACCCCTATAAAATAAGCTACACCATTGGGTAGCACCATGGCTACAGATGTTTTGAAAAATTTCTTGACGTCCCAATGGCCCCATCCTCCCCAGCTTTAGATATACATATATAATATATACAGATAACTTTATCAGATTTAAAAGATCTGTGGTGATTAATGAAGCTGTTAATGGCTAATCCAGTACAGATATGATTAGAAAGAAGACTGCAAGTAAGGAATTAAAAAACTTTTTGATACTGATTATTTGCATCCTTGCAAAAAAGACGCAAACTCATTGCTGACTTCGGACACAACTGTTTGCTTAGGTATCTTTACGTGTCTTTCAATAAGACCTCCAGTGCTGCCTTTTTTTTTATTATTTTTTTTTTAGTCTCTACTTTTTTCACACAAGACACAGATATTTCGTGACTTTTTGCACTCTTCTATGCCCTCCACACACAGTAACCTGTTTTTCCTTAAAGAAATTCAAAGAACTGCATAAACTTGACACCAAAATCCTAAAATGAGATGGGGGGAAAAAAAGGAATATGATGCCTTTACGGCGGACCACACAGAGATATGTAAAGCTTGTGTGTGGTCCCTGCAATTCACTGCTCCCAGCCTTTACGACGTGTCACACAACATGTCTTTGACATTGCAGAGACCTAACTTCATGACTAGTGTCAGGAGATTTCAACGTTCTGTGTCTGTCATCAAAGCCTCTCGATTTCATGAGGGGTGATGACCAATGATCTGATTTTTCCTCTGATATTATTCCAGATATAATGAATTAGAGGATGTAAAATGCTACTGTAAAATTAAGGAGGCACGGCTAATTCATTCTGAAGATTTTCACCAATGGAGTAAGATTAGAAGAATGCTCCAGAAATCTTGACTAGAAGACCTGCAATGCTCTTGATCTCTCAACTAGAGAGACCTTCATTAGCAGACTCCTCACACTACGAGGACTATAATTCATTTAAATACCTATCAATGAATTATACATATATATTTGTGAAGAGCTTCTTGTAATTGTATTAAATGTGTTTTGAGTTTCAAATGATGTAAGAATTACGTAACCTCTCAACATTACCTAATCATTATAAGGAGTCAGATACACTACCTGCAGCCACTCAACTCAGGGTTACCTGACTGTCACTCCCACAGCAGTGACGCAAAACTTCTCCTCAATGGTGACCAAGGACTGACAACTGCATTAAGGAATTAAACTATTGTGAACTCTTCCGACAGCTATACGGCAATTTGTCCGGAAAAGCTTTATTAACTGAATCTTCACGTAATTGCTCACATGAATGCTTCACCTAATTCGTCTGCTAAAGCTTCATTAACTGCCAACTCACCTGCTTCTTCACATAATTTTCGATTTCATGAGGGGTGACGACCAATGATCTGATTTTTCCTCTGATATCGTTCCAGATATAACGAATCAAAGGATGTAAAATACTATCGTAAAATTAAGGAGGCATGTTTAATTCAGTCTGATGATTTTTGGCATTGGAGTAAGATCAGAAGAACGCTCCAGAACTCTTGACTAGACAGACCTGCAGTGCTCTTGATCTCTCGACTAGAGAGACCTTCGTTAGCAGACTCCTCACACTATGAGGACTATAATTCATTTAAATACTTATCTATGCTATCTATGAATTATAAATATGTGTGTGTAAAGAGTGTCTTGTAATTGTATTAAATGTGTTTTGAGTTCCAAATGCAATAACAATTACGTAACCTCTCAACATTACCTAATCATTATAAGGAGTCTGCTATTTAACAGACTCAACTCAGGGTAACCTGATTGTCACTCAAACAGCAGTGACCAAAAACTTCCCTCCTCCTTTAAACAAGTTATACGCTTTGTGTGTAGAAAGCAAAGACATTGAAAACTGTTATACTAACGTGCTAAAATTTCCGTAAGAGGAATCATAATATGCAGTGATGCTGCCAAAAATGCCAGGAGAGGGACAAAGCTGTTTGAGGGTATATTACATGCATTAACTGGGTTGCTAGATAAATGCTAATACTTTTGGTGACATCATGGGTTGCCATATAAATACTTTTATGGTGATATGGTGCAATGCCTCATCAACAGTTTTTATGGCATTTCGATAACGGTGTGGGTAATCAGAAAGTATATCCTTTCTGTTTTCCTTTGATTCACAGGATTCCTAGGTTTTTGAATACAGATATAAGCCTCTTACTTGATCCATTACTAATACAGTAGTATGAAAAATCAGCAACTGTCAAAATGAAAAATAGTATACAAATATTCTTAATTATAATCTTAGATCGCAAAAGCATTTTGGTTGCTATAAAAGATATACAAACATACTGGGTTGGAGGGAAAGTTCTGTCGTAATTTAAATAGGCAGGTGATTTTTTTTTTTGTAAATAAAAAAAAATTTGGCTAGTTTGTTTTTTTAGCTGCTGTATAATATAAAAGGTGCCTTTTTTACCGTTCATCATTTATTTGTGATATTTAAAGTAAAAAACATGTCAGTAGATAAAGTGCATTTACAACACTGCATTTTATATGATTTCCAAAAAGGAAGCAACGCATCGGTTGCATGTAAAAATTTATGTGCGGTATTCGGAAAAGATATTGTAAATGTTCGTACTTGTCAAAGATGGTTTAGCAAATTTCGTTCTGGCGATCTGAGCCTCAAAGAAAGTGATCGATCTGGACGACCATTCAACATCGATAATGATGTTTTGCGATCCATGTTGGAAAATAATCCACATTTAACAAGTCGAGAATTTGCAGAAGAGTTTGGCATTCATCATGCAACTGTTGGAGATCACATTAAACTCTTGGGTTTGTGTTAAAGCAAAGTGTTTGTGTTCCACATGAACTAACGGAAAAGAATTTGTCTGATCGTGTAAGAATGTGTTCATCACATCTGATTAGACACAATGTGGAGTCGTTTTTGAACAGGCTGGTTACTGGAGATGAAAAGTGGATTCTTTACGAGAATATTAAGAGCAAAAAATCTTACTGCAAACCAGGAATATCATCAGCAACAGTTCCAAAACCAAGTATCCATGAACGAAAAGTACTGTTTTGTTTGTGGTGGGACAGGAAAGGACCAATGAATGCAGCTATCAAAGAAAAAAGGCCAGCATTAGCGTCCAGAAAAGGAATAGTGTTCCACCCCGATAATGCTCGCCCGCCTACTGCAATGGTGACGCAACAAAAACTGAATACGTTAGGATGGGAAGTCCTTAGTCACCCACCGTATTCACCTGACATTGCACCATCTGATTATTACCTGTTCAGATCTCTGCAAAATTATCTAACGGGAAAAAAATTCAAATCTTTTGAAAGTGTTTCTAAGGCAGTTGCTGACTATTTTAACTCCAAGGATGAGAAATTCTACAAAACAGGAATTCACAGGTTACCTGAAAGATGGCAACAGGTTGTAACAAATAACGGAGCATATATAATTGATTAATATTAAACACATATTTTTATAAATGAATTCAAATCTGTTCTTTAAAATATGACAGAATTTTCCCTCCAACCCAATACAACATATCACTCCTTAATGCAAGTGAAGGCAAAATGATAAGTAAATTACAGACAAAAACACAGCAATGAGAAGTGTTTTCCTTTACATTCCAAAAACAGGATGAAATTCATTAAAACAAAAGATGATGCATGAAATATACAGGTTTTAGAGATTTAAAGAAAGCAAGAGAAGACAAATTAAGGATCACTGCAGATTGGAACCAATGCCTACTCCAAAACATTACTCTAGTTTTATAATTATCAAAAGATTACACAAGAATTTAGCTTAAAGTTTCCAAGATGGCAGCAGAAAATCAACTGCTGATGAAACCACCAAAATTTAAGGCATATCCAAACAGAGGGAATGCTAAAAGTACAGCACACTAAATGCACATTTCTACACATTTAGAAAAATGTTTTAAAGAAGTACGTATGTTATCATTACAGATACGGAAAGCTAGTAAAAGGAATAATTTCCTCTCCAATAAACTTGAACACCTATCTTTGGATATATCAATATCGAATATCTGTCGCCAACAATTCAAATCCCATATATTCTCCCTATGGCGTAAGACACATAGAACAATGACACTGGTTTAAAGAAGCTCAGAGTATTTGGGTGAAATCCTAGTATACGGTACCGCCTTGACGCGATTTTGAAAACTGTCGTCATAACTAAAGTAATTCGTTTACAGCTCATCATAACGTTGCCGAATCCCGTGTGTACCGTATACTAGGATGAAACAGATTTTCGAAAAAATTTCAAATATACTTCCTATTTTCAACGAGAAACTTTTTCTAGCAACTGACCATTTTGAATTCCTCCGTGTTAAAGCAAAGGGTAGATGTCTTTGAGATAGGAAACGCATCCATTTCTTGGAATGAATTTTAAAAATTGTCCTTTCAAAATACAATTTGCCAGTAAATTAATTACAAATTTCGAAATTTAATAGTTCTATATCTCAATAATAATTAACTACAACTAGATCTATTGTTACAGACACAGAAACTGTACGTTCCAGAAAGTCGAGGAAAAATATTGCAGTTTAACTTCCAGTTTCCACCGCATATACACTCGAATTAAGCTAAATTTACGTAAACAAACATACACGACACCAGAATAGTGTTGCCATATGAGAAGAAATACATAAGAAAGAGTTCTCTTTAATTTCTATACGTTTCCCTCAAGAAAAACCTTAAGCTTATTCGAGTTAGGTTAAGCGCACGAGAACTATATGCCATAAAAGGAGGGATTCCTTCGCAGAGGACATTTCCAGTGAAATGGCTCGTATTCACGTTACACATGGGGAAAATCGCAAAACCAACCAAGCAGCTGGCTCGTTCCATATAAAGAGATTTAGTGTTGCGCTGTTAAAATAACTCGCGCAGTTGTCGAACTAAGGAGGTTAGAATTACTTCCAAAGATATAATAATAATTATCCATGAACTGCTCCACCCGCAGGTTTTCCATAGGTATGGGAACACTAACAGATGGAGCATGCCTAGCCTTTCAACACCTATTTGGGCTTTCAAATAAAGTTTGTGCCATCAGTCATGATAGTGGCAAGATGTACAGCACTAAGCCTGAAATCCGGAGAGTTGAATATCCGAAATGATGTCCTCTACGAAAGCATCCAGACTTCCTTTTGCGAGAATACCAGCAATATCTTTATATTAGGAATATAGTGGAAATAGTTAGTATCTACTTACCACCGACGCTAGAGAAAACATTCGTTGTTTTTGTGACAAAGAAAAAGTGGTTAAGTTTTCCCAAAATTTGAAGTACCGTTTATTGTACACAGAATTTGTGGCACGGTATGTTACGTAAAATCAAATAACGGTCAGAATATTTCTGCGAACGTGGATCAAATGGAAAAAATATTACGCCTACCCTGGTATAGAAATGCTCAAAAATATTTTAATGGAATTAATTTCTGGCAGAAAGGAAGCATCGGCGCCAAAGACTAAAGATGGGCCTTCAACTTTAAAGATGGTTATTCTAGAAATATAAAAAGGAGTTTATAGTGGGGGAAACTGAAGTCAAACGACCAGACACAAGGAGCTCAAAGAAGAGAACAGGAACAGGCCGGGGGGCACATTTCCGAACCCTATCCCACTTTTCGAATTTTTGACGTCACGGAAATTTCCACTAGTTTCACCTGGCAAATAGAAGTCGGTATACCCCACTTAAGAGTAAGTTTTGAGAATTACGAATGCTGCCTTTTGACAATAGATGGCGCTGACCGTTG
>KK119831.1:9936-24131 GCA_000611955.2 Stegodyphus mimosarum
ATTTTTCATTAACAAACTCAAAGATTTCAAAGCCAGCAATACCAACGTTGTACAGAAAAACATTTTTATCTCCAGCGCGTGAGAGCGTGTACCGAAATTTCTAAAGATATGCTCAATTTAAAATTATTTTGCGATATTGCTGTTGAACTGAATTTTATGGTTTAAGTGCGAAGAACATGGTATTTAACAAATAAAGGTAACACACAGAATGTTAAATAAACGTCCCTTTGGACGTAATTTAAAATCTGAAACATTTCAGATTTTTTTTTATGTTTAATATTTGGCAATATTATTTTTATTTCATATTTTATAAAACTTACCAATTTTTGATGAACAAATTCTACGATTGAAAGTGAACAGCGGCAACACTTTTCGAAATAAAAGCATTTTTATCTTCTGCCCACAAGACTGCTGCCAATGAGTGCGAAAATTAGAGTTTTCAGAGTTTTTAATTAATATCTCAGCTGATTAAAGTTGTTTGAAGATGATAATGGTCGAAAGGGCTTTCCACGAATTTTTGGAATCGGGAATAATATATTTAATGTTTGGCAATGTAATTAAATATATTATTTAATGTTTGGCAGTGTTTTACAAAGTATGAAATAAAAACATTGCCAAAACATTAATGCTTTTATTTCATATTTTCTAAAACTTAGAAATTTTTTACTAAGAAACTCTGCGATTTGAAAGCAAGGAGTGGCAACGCTTTTCGAAATAAAGCCGATTTTCATTTCCAGCGTGCGAGACTGTTGCCACTCGAAAAAATGAGACCAAAAATTAGCGTTTTTCTGAGTTTTTAATTAATATCTCGACTAATTAAAGTCGTACAAAAATGAGAATGATGGAAATGGCTTCCCCAGAATTTTTGGAATCCGGGGGGAGTATCTCTCTTGAAGATCAACTTCCCGCCGTTTTTGGAGGAGATAATGCCATAAACAAACAAACAGACAGACAGACGCGCACAGAATTCAATAATATATATATACACACATATATAACATAGAGCAAGAGACAGAACATTCTATAGAATTTTAAGAAGTGTTTCCTGACTCAGAAGGTGAAATTCACATTAAAATGATATGTATGAAATTATAGTCTCCTTATATTTGCTTAACAGTCCGTAGAAGTTCCTATCTAAGAAACAAAGAGTGAATTAAAAAAAAACAGAAACTCTGCTTTTGCAATTGCTCTGCACTATCAGTTTCCATAAAAGTTGATGAAAATATGCTGGTGATGATAAATGAAAGCCTGAATTCAATGGGAAAACCAGAGATTCTTGAGATTTCTTGATGTACACAGAGGCAGAAAACAAAAGTTAGTCTTTTAATAGAAGTTTACTCTTTTTTAATATGTTGAAATTAACAGTTCCAGTACTTTACTCAATATACCACCTTATCTTGTATAGGTCATTCACACTTATTTTCTAGGACAGTGTTGGCTCCTTCAATCCTAATATCAAACAATATCCATTCTTTCTTTCATTTTTAAAAGATTATTCCCAGCAACATCTGGATTTTGTGAATAACAACTCTCTAACATTTCTACTAGATAAAAGATTTAAATTCAGACGATTGGATAAAAATATAAATCTTATAAATTTCCAGCTTAAAGAATCTTTCGGAGAAATCTCCCGCGATAGATGAGAATCGTCAGAACGAAATCCTTGAAGAAAGCGGAAGGAAAATTTCAACTTTTAAGCCATTTATTATATAATTCACTCGATTTAAGAAACTAAGATATCAGAATTTTAATCAACGTCTTCAAGTAGGTAGGCCTGTAAGGTTTTAATTAAACTAACAAAGTTTTATTTTAATTTGACTTTTTCTATCTCTTCTCATTTCAACTTCCCGTTAGAACAAGCGCGGGTTTCAGCTTTATGCTAATTTGAAATGGAGCCAAGTTTTATTTAAACGAAAGGTAGAAACCTTTAAATGTGAGAGAGCTTTTAGTCTCAGACCACTGTTACTCTATTCGACGTTCGCCTGACCAGCTAGTATTTAAATTCTAAGCCGTAGCGCTGTTACGTTATTACTTATTGAAGTAATTCTAAGTGCGTCAGTATTAGTTAAATCTTGCTACGCACCATTTAGTTTAGAGGCCAACCTCGCGTTATAGCTCTGTGTGCAACGAATATTTAATTTCTATTTAGCTTAAATTAATTTAATTGTTCATTTTAGACCCAAGTGGCGGTCATTATTTTCTGTATCCCTCCCGAGTTGGGAAGTGGCTGTACATAATTGTGGTTTAATAAAAGAGGAATTTAAATCCCTCCGAAGTGTAGTTCTTCTACCACTTATTCACAGTATTCTACCACAGAACATAGCTGCATTCAGCTCCCTGTTCAAGATCAGGACTAAGGACTTAGTTACTTTCACGAAGATGTTTGCCAAGAATATGCACCGAACGCTCAGTCCTGACAGGCCTTCTGTTCTCACCTTCTGTAGAAGGTGAGAACTTCTGTGTTCTGTTCTGTTCTCACCTTCTGTAGCCTTATGTTCTCACCGATAAAATGGTAGAAATTGTTTCATAAACCTACCAACCATTCACTGCCTAATTATATCACAATATTTAACTAACGAGACATATTTTCTTAGTTATTATCTTTAAAATTTAAACAGTACGTAAATTCTACCTAAAAGTTCACCATTCTGATTAGCTTGAATGTCAGTGTGAGAATAACTTATCATTTGAAATAAATACTTTTCTGGAGCAAGCAAGTAAATGCAAACAAGACAGTAGATGTATAAGAATTAAGGGATTTAATGTCCATTAACTATGGTTTTATCACGAAAACACTGCAATATGAAAATGTTTTCAGTTCTTTGCATAACATGTAAAAGTTTTCTACATTCGTAGTTTTAAAAAGACGTTCCATATAACATAGGATTAAATATATTCTTTTTGTTTCTTCTCATCTCTGGAGACGTTGTTCTCGATCCAAGTGAAAATTCGCGTGCGTTTCAATTCCTGTAAAATCTCAGGAGACTCCATTTTTGCTTCCGGTCTTCACTTTGTTTTCACTTTCCTATAATATTTTGGATTTTGACATGGTGCGTAAATCTAGATTTTATTTTTTTGCTTGTGTGTATAGTGTGTGCGCGCATCCTTAGCTCCATCCCTTACATCAGAGTCCAGAACTAAGAAGATTTGTCTCGTCACCTATTTTTCATAGGTGCGACGAGAAATATAATCTCTGTCTTTCATATGTCGTGCATGAATAGAATTCTTTAAACTCTAAACGAGCAATGGTTCGCTGATGCGAATTGTCAACATCTTAAAAAAACTATTACAGGATAATATTATGCATTATAAACACAGTTACTATCAGGGAATATTTTAGTTTATAATATTTTGCATTACCTTCAGACAAGAAATTGAAGTCCTTGCATTAAAATGTTTAAGAGTATCTAACGTTTAATAACAGTTCATGAAAAGAAAAGCATTGTTAGGTTTATTATCATTCAGAATAAATGCGTACTAAGGTGAAATATATATTTTGCTCCTTCAGTAGCAAATAAGAAATATTTATTTGAAACTACAAGAAGAAGTAAATATTTATTTTTTGCTAATTTAATGTTTCCTATTTGTTGCCGGAAAAAGTAGCTCACAAAGTAAAGGAATTTAGCTCTTTTTTACTTCCTTGTACGAAGTAAAGGTAATCAGCAAAAATCAGCGTTATATTTGCAAATTTTTACGGGATTAGTTTCGATGGTTTTACCGAACCATCATCTTCAGCTGTCCAAGCCCAAAAATTATTGCAAATTAAATTATGCTTAATCCATTCTGGAATTATCATTTAAGTTATTAAATTATCCCACATATTGATTCACCATAGCTCCGCAGCAAATTAAGTCAGTTTCTACGCCTTCATTGTCTTTTTGCCGAGTGAGACCAAAACCAAACTTTCAGTTTTGCGCATTGAAAAATCTGCCTTCTTGCCCGCTGGCCGAATTGCTTGTTTTTGCGTAGAAAATGTAATTTTAATTGTAAAACAATTTTTTAATTGTTTTAACTGTGGCGTTTTATGCTTTTCTATATCTTTCAATTTTTAATATAGATATTTTGAGATTTTATGCATTTTTGCCTTGTCGCGAAGTGAGAACTGAATTAATTGAATGAGAAATATATCTGTAATGAAATTCGAGGAAATAAGTTTAAATGAAATGCAGGAAAAATGCGTATAATTTAATATTCCGTACAAGAAAGTCATGTGGTGTACATGTCAGATTATTTTTAGTATCATCATCACAACAGTATACATTGTTACAGCAGACTGAATCCATTTATAGTACCATTACAGTACTGCTACTATTTTATTATTATTATTTTATTATTGTCATCACCGTCGTCAGCAGGTTCATCAGGGACCCAACTTATGTATAAATCTGATTGTCATGAACATATGAAAAATCATTAACTACGCACCTTAGAGCATAACAAAGTTATATGTATAATTTTTGTACTTTAATGAATTTACATTTACCTGCATATCACGTTCCATAGAAATACAGCAAAGATCCAAGCTACCATTTAAACATACTTCTTTTCATAAGCTGTACTCCTTAGAACATAAATTTAAATGCATGTACATTTATAAATTTTATATTGTTATGAGTTTTGTGTACTGTGTTATGAAAAGGTTGAAGAAAAACGAGCTTTGCCGAAAAATAAGATTACAGAAAAAAGTCTATTTAACATTGACATAAATGGCTTCTTGTTAAATTGGCGAGATATCCTGAAACTGGCGATGGTTTTGGCGACTAATTTTTTATATTATTTGATAACATTGTTCATTATGATTATTCAAAATTGTCCATTTATTGCTATTTTCCAAAATTACATTTTCAGTTTCGTGTACTTAATTAGACCAAGAAAATTTAAGTAAAAATTCTATACTTATATTTCTAACGTACCTATTTACTAAGATGAAGAAATTCTAAACTCAAAAACGATAACGTAACAAACAACGAAGTTTTCTAAAACATTTTTTTATCCCTTTCAAATAAAATGCAATGTGTTGATATCGAGTGTATTACGAAAACAAAATTCTCTGAGTTCATCGCACGAACGTATTTCTACCACTTGCAGTATATTTTTATCACATCGCATGAACTTCAAAAACCAAAAACTTTAAAGGACAATTTGGCAATACTTCTTCCAAAAAAATGGCGTTTCTACCATTATTCAGGTCGCTAATTACGCCGAATGATACATATTCAAATTTCTTATTGCTTTCACAGGAATGTTTCCGATCTCCGTTAAGAAGTAAAATACGTTTTTATTTATATTATTATATAAATAAATAAAACGTATCTTACTTCTTAACTGAGTAAGATAACTTATAATTCTTAAAACACATTTTTTCTTCTAAGTTAAAGCATTTTAACTCTAACAGCAAAGAATATTCCGCTTTCTTACTAAAACTATTTTTTCGAATACCAATAAGAAGCAATTACGTTTTGTCACTTTTGCAATAATTAACTTTTAATAGATAAGTTTCTAATATAAGAGCTTAGAGCCATTTTTCCTTCGAAAATCACTTCATGCTATAAAACGAAATTACTAATATGTCTCCAACAACTATTTTTAAACACTTATTTATGCTCACAAATTAATGGCAAATTTGGTTTACAATGCATTTCCCTTAAGATAGACTTCCCTTCCTCTATGCACCCTTTTAGATGGACCAGCGCGCAGACACAGATATGAAAACAAATGGCACTGTATGAACTGTTTTTAACTTTTACTATACGAAGAACGGCCATGCAAGCTGGCTAACTCATTTATTAAGAAACATTTTGCAGCTCTCGACGCATCATTCTCTAGACAATTTTCAGAAGTACAATTGGAATCCATGGTAATTTAAGTCATATGGTAATGGCTTCAAGTTACGAGGAAAAGGCTTCCAAATGGCTTCAAGTTACAAGATCAGTTTTCGCCCTTTTAGTGACCTAGGGAACAAAAATCTATCGAAGTTCGTAACACATCAAGTCTTTTTCCCGCGACTGTACTCATTACTAAGTTTCAGCACACAACGTAAACTTTAAATTAAAATAAACTTTGCTTCTTTCATGGTCGCAACTTAATATAAATTAAATATTTAAAGATAAGATATTTACTTTTGAGGAAACTAAGTAGTTAGAGGCTCCGCTTATGTCGTACATTCTTATTGAATTCCAACAAGAATTTAACTGTGTATAACTAAATGTAGCATATTAACTATTCAACGTTTAAGTAATCTTAATACTGGAGCGTAAACTGCCTTAGGAATAACATATGAGCATATAAAAAAAACTTCTGCCTTCAGCTCATTAGATTATTATCTAAATATTCTGCATTTAAATTTATATTATCTGGAAGAGCTGACTGGTAAGTAATAGAGTCAAACGAAAGAAATAAACTCGAAATAAGTTATTTAATATACTGTCTTCTAAGTTCTTTACCATTCTTAGTCAAGAAGCAGTCTTTACAGAATTCTTTAAAAGTTTCTTCTGGTAAATTTATTCATAAAAAACTTCCTGAATTGATGAATTAAATTTTTGAAGCCTCCCACGAACCACAGAATTTATAAATTTTGATGCCATTGATCGTTTTAATGTCATGTTTTAACAATCTGTACCTTACGCACCATTATTATTATTATTATTATTATTATTATTATTATTATTATTATTATTATTATTATTAGCAGTAGTAGTAGTAACAGTAGTAGTAATATTTACATCAATACAATGCTGCAAAGATCACTTGCACCATCAGCTAAGGCAGAAAGAGTTTTCCTTTGAAATGCTTCTAGCTTGCTTGTGTTCAACAAATCAAAAACTGGAATAGAATTAAATTAATTAAAAATTATTACACTTCGACTTCGTCACCTAGTCAAAACTCGGATTACTTTGATTTGCTGGCTTTTATACTCAGCATCGAAGAAAACCGAAGTGACCAAAAAATAAAGACAATTATGCCTACAAGACTCAAGGAACATAGATGGTATATTCGCAAAAACATTATTTATTTACAACGCATAAAGCCAATATTAGTTTTTATATAGCAAATCACTGGCAAATTATAATGCTCCTCTCTCGCCACGTGCTTCTCTCAGATCCAGAACAAAACTATCCTTGATCTCTACATTTTGCTTCATACTTTGGCTCCAGTTCCCACAAGAGACCATACCTCCGCACATTCAGATCCATTTATGTACAACTGCACACACCCGCAAAGCCGTTTTAGGAATGTGCCATTTTACAAGAGTACGGAAGACTACATACATTTAAACCATTAGATTCAACACTTTATATGATAACAAATTCAGAATTTCATATAATCATATTAAACAGAATAATATACAGAATAATCATTAACATTTAGTCACCGTAGTATCCATAAACCTCTGAGAACAGTTCGTAAGAATTATAAAAGAGGATACAGATATAATAGCTTCTTTGATATAATGCTACGTACTTGTTTTCCATAAAAGTCACAGACACTGTGTCAGCACGGTTTGTACTGTATGCAATGCTAACAGTAGTGGTTGTGTAATCTTGATAGGGCACCTGAGTTTCCGTGTTATTGGCCCTTTCAATAAGAAATTTTTATACTATGCCTCTGAAAGCCAGCGCCTTTTACGTAAGTTTGGCTCCCTGGTGTTGAATTTGCAAAGATACGTAAGAAGATTATGTTCAGCTACGACATGGATTTCTGCTCCAGGAATCCGTGTATCAAATTTCGGAAGAACTGCCAAAACGCTGTAGGCTTCCCTCTCAGTTGTAAACCATCTGCTTTAACAAGTCGTTGGTTTTTTACTATAGGGGTGTTCTTTCCCTTTATCTTCGCTTTGAGACAGCAGTAGCTTTTGTTAATGCTTCAGCAAAAAATTGGAAAGACCTATTCGAAATTGGAGTGAATAGTGATGGCATATATGAAAGATATTGCTTTGACTTCTAAAAGCCGTTTCTTCTTCATTGCCATATGGCATGTTAGTGGGCACTCTTGGACAAATTTATCAAGGTTAATACCAAAGAGGGAATATTCGGAATGAAATCACGGTGGTAGCTGGCAAATCCTAAAATACAGACAAATTTATCAAGGTTAATACCAAAGAGGGGATATTCGGAATGAAATCATGGTGGTAGCTGGCAAATCCTAAAATACAGACAAATTTATCAAGGTTAATACCAAAGAGGGGATATTCGGAATGAAATCACGATGGTAGCTGGCAAATCCTAAAATACCGAGTACTTCCTATTTAGTACATAGTCTATGAAGAAGATGAACTTCTTCATAGATTCCAGTTTTTCTGGGTGTGGTGAATGCTTTCCTGAAACTATAAATATTGCCAAGAAATTTCAGTTCCCTTATTTCGAAGTCGAATTTTCCTTCTTTATAGCAAGGCCTATTCTTTGTAAGGTTTTGGAAACCTCTTCACATGCTTCAAGTGCTTTTTCCAGGGTTGGGAAAAATTGCCAAATATTCAATATATGAACGACAGTATTTTTTATCCACTATTTTTTTAAATGTGCTTCCGGCATTTTTCATTCTTAATGATAACACTCTCCAGTTATAATGGCCTGAGTGTGTCACAAACGCTGTAAAACGCTTGTCTTCTTCTCTCATAGGAATCTGCCAATATCCGTTTCGCAGAGTACTTCTGTCACATATCCCATTGGGATATGCGTCTAATGTTGAAAATTTATTTAACAATATAAAGTCAACGACAGTCGTATACTGTCTTCTTTTTTGTTCCCAATACAACAAGGCCGTTCTTAACACTTCCTAATAAGCTTTTCAACAATAACGAAAACTATAATTATAATAACAAATTTAATACAACTTGTGAACGGCTTTCCACCAACACATAATATGACACAATAAAATATAAAAACTTATACATTACGATGTTATACTTTTAACTTTTCTTATTAACTGTTTTTAAACAAATGGCATTCATTATTACATTAGTCGTATTTAAAACACACCGACTTTAAAAAGACTTAAACTCCGCAGTAACAATATTTTGTTTTAAACAATTATTCCAGCTTAAGAATATTTCAACTATACGTTTAAGACATTCTCAACGGTAATATCCATATCTCATTAATGATTCTAAAATGAGTATGACTAGCTAACTTTAACAATATTTCAAACTAATATTTTTACTAAAAATATAAATTTTTACAATATTTCACATTACTTACGATTCAAATATTTATTTATTTTAATACAAATGGAAAAGTAACTCGTATACTTTAATTTGAAAGAAAACATTCTAAGCCTAAACTAATAAAATGGCACTCTGTGTGTCTGCAATCGATACAGAACCAAATAATTTTTCTCCACCGGATTCGCTTCAGGTATCCAATGATTTCTTGATCACATCGGCTGCGCCATCAAGTTGTCATCAAATTTTCGAATGTTTAACACTATTTAAAATTCGAATTATTTTGATTTGGTGGATTTCATATTAAGCGTCAAGGTAACCCGAAATGACCAAAAAATAAAGTCCACAAATCTCAAGGAAGATAGATCATAATTTTCCAAGAACATTTTTTATTTATAATATACATAATACACAAAAGTAATATTAATTTTAATGCAATAAATTACCGTAAGGTTATAAATTCGACCTTCTCACTACACATTTATTTCAATTTCCCAACAAAACTGTCCTTGCTGACAACGCTTTAGCTGGTATCTTTCTTGTTATTGTATTACGTGCTCTGCCTTATACGGGAAGACAAGGATACCTTCGTGGAGGACTTGCTAAGGAAAATTGGCTCGTATGCATTTATAAGGGACAAAACAACGAAAGCTTTCATACAGCCAGGCGTTCGGCGGGACTCGAACCCCGCACCGAACTACGATTGTTCAGCGGCCTTTACCGTTCCGCCACTGGTGGGTTTGCTCGCACCTTTTTGCCAGTTCCTAAAAGCGAAGCTTCGCTCTTCTTAGCGCATTCAGTCGAATCTTACAATTACCAATTCTAATTAACACTGGGCTTAATTGTTTACCACAACAGAAAACACTTTAACAGAACTTTTATGAGCGCAAGATGTAGGAAAAACAGTACAGTACAAAATGTAAGGAAAATTTTATGCGAGAAAACGTATTAAATTTCAAAACAGTCTAATGATGATTCGAGCATTTGCTTAGGAACGTATCCATGTCTTTAAACCTACCTTATAAATAAAAGAGAAATTAGAATTTGGTTACAAAAGCTAAAAGATTTGACTTCATTCATTAGATAAACTTTAGTTCTTACTATATTTCTAGTGAGTTTATTTTTTCATGCTAATAAAGCTTTCAGTTATACTAGAATGAAACAATAATTTAACTTATTTTTTTTTACTTTATTCTTGGTTTTGAAAATTAGCAGAATAAACAGTAGAAACTCGCACTTTCATAAATAAATCAGCAAATTCATATAAATAATTACAAAAACAGCAGAATCTGAACAAAAGATCTAATTAACAAGTTTAATGTGATATTTACCCAAAACGCTTCGTTTTAGCATAATTTAAAATTAAATCTGTTTAAAATAAATATTTCTGTTTTAAAGATTTTCTTTTCGTAGCAGCTAAAATTTAAATTTTTACAATTTAATAGCATCGTAAAGCAATTGTGGGAAATAACTCCCTAAAGAAAATTCGCCAGCTGGGCTCAATTCCAAACATTCACACTCGCGCCATTTCTTTAAGACATTTAATTTCATATTTTATTTAAATTGTTATGAAGAAACTGGACAACAAACTAGCTGCTTAGTTGAAAATGCCTTGCAAAGTATAATTAGACACTTTTACTAAATATAGCAGCTTGCTACTTATCAATAAATCTAGTACTATATTACCTAGTAAAATAAATATATTTAAAATTGTCAGTCCAAAAGGGCTTTGTCCCTAAGGGACTATTGTTTTAGTTTTAGATTTTGTGTCGAAACACTCTGAACGTCCGTCTCACTTTTCAAATTGTTGCCATCAAATATTATCGCCCTGTATTAAATTTGAAGAAATTAAATTATGAAGAATCTGCATAAATGTATGTATGTTTCTCGCATTGGGTTAAAACAACGGTACCTAGAGCCATAAAATTTTGTGTGACGTAATCCTACTGAAAATATGGGCATATGGAAGCGCAAATTTGAAATTTTGAATTTGTTTTATGATCGATTTCATGTTTTGTAAAATTTAAACTAATGAGGTTGTTAATCAAACGAATTTTTGATTAACAAACTCAAGGATTTCAAAGAATTTCACATTACTTAGGCTCAATTTAAAATTATTTTGCGATATTGCTCTTGAAATGAATTTTACGGTTTAAGCGCGAAGAGCATGATATTTAATAAATAAAGGTAACACACAAAATGTTAAAAGAGCGCCTCTTTGGACTTAAAATCTGAAACCTTTCAATTTTTTTTAAATTTTCTCTTTTAATTTTAAAATGTGTTTCTAGTTATTCAACACTTTACTTTATTCACGTTTCTGGGAACTAATGTAAAGGATTATGTTTGCGCTTTGGCGTCTAACAATTGTTTGACACTCTTACGGATGCTTCGAATGAAAATTAGGTTACCGCCTAAAACAGATAGCTTGACTCTATCTCAAATCCCTGCAAATGGCTGGCTGCAAGAGCGTTTTTATTGCTCTCCTTACAAGTATAACCAGAATATCAGCCAATTTTCCGTTCAAATGTCTTCCATGAAGGCATTCTTTTCCTTAAGAAAGTAGTGATAGATAACACTTTGTCACAGGGGAGGGGAACTATCCAGTAAAATCAAAAGTAAATAAAAATAATTTACTCATTCATAACATGTCCTACAGCTGAGAAATGTATTATGAGACTAACAGGTTTTAATCTCCCATATTCGTAAAATTTCAGGACGAAGATACAAATATTCATCGCCATTTATTGTTTATTCTTTTCTGTATTGTACATTTTTTATTCTTTTTCTACCACCTGTACGTTTTATAATCATTTTAATATTATTTCTGCTTTTAACATTGTTTACTTAGAATAGAAATATTACTATAGAAAACTATATACAACGTGATAGAAATATAATATATAACTAAAGAAACTACAGAAAACATACATACAGCGTGATAAAAAGTAACAGAAAAATAAAAATTCAGTAATTCGAAAGGTTCAATAGCAGTATGATGCAGTTTTCGCAGAAATCAGCAAAAAAGCGTGGAACTTGTTTAATAACAAACAAAAAAATTTTTCTAGAGTAATAACATTACAACTGAAGTTACAAATGTTTAGAGGTCGGTCGACGTTATTGGCCATAGTGAAAGAAGTTATTCACAGCATGTAATAGGAATTACAGCTGAAATTACAGCTAAACTCTTATCGATGTGCTGTGCAAAGTGCGCTGTTATGTCTAACGGTGGTTATCATGAGTAACTGTCGTTAGACCGGACATTTGTAAGCTTACTTGCGTTGACAGCTAAGCTGCACCACTGCTATTTAGGCTATCCCTATGACAGGAAGAAAGAAGCAACAAATCCGAGCCACAACTATTTCTGCTCAACATTGCAAAATCTTTCCTCACAACTTCTAACGCTGTACTGTGCTTGCTCTACGGAATATCTCCTTTATATCTTCCATCGGAGCTATAGGAGTTTAAAACCAAAATGTTACAGCTTAGGCTTTCTCAGGCGGACTAACTTACGATCCGAATAACTTTGAATTCCCAAACCCACCATATGCTCTGCAGCCTGCTAAGATATAAATTTACTTTGAAGATCCAATAAATATCAGTACATACCCAATAGCATTCATGAATGCATCTAAAATAGAATAAAAAGGAGGACTAGCCTGGATTTTCTATAAAGCCGAAAATTAAAAAATACCTTGTTAAGAAGGCCAGTGCCCAGAAAATAAAATTTTTCAAGCGAAAATTTTAGCAATTAAAAAAGCAACAGAAATTGCAATTAACAATAAATGCAGTCAGCTTACAATTCAATCAGACTTTCTTTCTTCGCTACATGCATTAGTGGATTTCAAACATCCTTTTCCAATAGCATAATAAATCTTTAATCTCGTCCAAGGAAACGGCCAAACTAAAATTTCGCTTGGTTGAGTGAAAGCACAAGAAGGGAATGAAGGAAACAAAGACTCCAGTTTCCTTGCGAAAGCTGCAGGTACTGCTCATGATTCCGAAGATATGAAATTAAAATGGCCTAAGTCATATTTATAAAGAGAAGCGCACAAGAAAATGAATCGTATCTGGCAGAACAAATGGAACCATGTTTACCCAAGGCAGGAGAACACGTAATGTAATAAACGGGAAACGATATCTTAATAACCCCCTTTTAAACCAGTCCATATCTGGACATGGACACTTTCCCACTTATCACTACGAGAGAAATGTAACTTCCTCAGACAACTGTATTTGTGGCCAAAGAGGATCTTCAGAACATGCTCATTAATATAAGCACGTCACAACGTTAGACCAACTACACACGAACTCGAGTTTCGAAGATGTATCATAAATAATCCAAAATTTCATCGCAAAATCAACAATATTGTAAAATAACTTTCGGAATAAGGGCAAGATATTTGTGAGCAATGACTGTTACAAAAAAGTCTTTATATTAGTATACAAATTCTTCTAAATAATAACTTCATAAAATAGTTTTGGAAAGTTTGCGCGGAACCTCTCTGAGGTGCTTTACTGAATCAGTAGAATCAAAGGGCAGTATCCATATCATCAAATGGTAAAGTCCTGGTGTCTCGTATGCTTATTCATGTCCTGTTCTGTACAACTTCTTAATTAACTGAAGAAGCACAAATTAGTAAAAAATAAAATTATTTTGATAGTAAATGTGTATGGTCATTAAGTTTCTTGAAGCAACAACAACAAACTCTTATAACCGCTCCTGCTACTGAAAGCGATCGCTACGAGTAAGTGGGTTTGAATCTACGCTTTTAGAAACTTCGGATTAGGCAGGAGGAGACAGGTGCTAACTACCTAAGTGTATAAGCCAATAAGCTAAAACAAGGTAGAGCCCGTCAGCCGAGAAAAGGGGCCTCAAAGAAAAGCCAAACGGTTTAAAAGGCACCTTTCGGCTAAAAAGGGAAGAAGCAAAAGGCTAAAAACTGGTCTGAGAAGGGGAGAGCCTCCACGGCTAAATAAGAAGGGAAACAGGAGAAATGAAGCAAAGGCCTATCGACAAAAAGGGGCTGAGAGGGAAGGC
>KK119831.1:24148-42954 GCA_000611955.2 Stegodyphus mimosarum
AGAAAGCTTTGCAAACTTAAGACCCAAAGTTTTCTTCTCTTTCGCCGTTTAGTCTTCCCTCTCAGCCCCTTTTTTTCGATAGGTTTTGCTGCGATTTGAATGTTTCTTTTCTTATTTAATATTCACATGACGTGAAAAATGAGCAATGCCCTCGCCGGGACTCGAACATGGACATGTCGAATACGCGCCGAGTGTGCTCCGTTAAAGAAAATACCTTATAAATATTTAAACATTAAAAAACAATTCTATGTCTTTCTATGTAGTTTCATGAAAAGCGCATCATGCTATTGTCTGTATTTTTCGAATTCTTATTTAGTTTGTCTGTTACTTAAAATCTCTGTTTGTTTATTATATGTATTTGAAACGGCCGGATACTTACTCGTCAAACATTCATCAGAAATGGCCGGGTCCATTGATCATTTACCTGACCCATTACCGAGGGACCTTGCTCAAATTGCACTACAAGGGGTGATCGATCTTACATAAGGGAAAGAAGGGGAAAAAATACAACACAGATATAACGAAAGCTTATGCGAAAATCGAACCTACACCATTGGTTATGGACTAGCAGCCTATCTTCGATAACCAGTGGATAGTCCAAGATGGCGCAAAAAATATTTTAACTTAAAAACCTCGTAAATTTTGTAAAAATATGTAATCTTAAAAACAAAACAACAGCAACAATAAAAAACCCACTTCGCTAACCAATCTCTATGAATAGCAGTTAACATTTCAGAAACATTTAGACGGTAATTTCATTTAAATTGAATTGAAATTTCAAAATTCCGAGTTAAATCATATCAAAATAATTCTTATTATGGAAATATTAAGTTTTGCTTAATCCTATGATTCAATTTTTCGCTCTTTTAAACTATTAAAAACAAAACATATTACAGAACTTATTCAGAATGAAAAACTGCACATTAACTTGTAAGATCTCGCTGGTCCAACTTGTCAGAAACTGGGGTAGTGATTGATACTATGTGTGAATTTACACAGAAACGTAAGGAGGGGTTAGAACCCCTTTTATTTTTATCTTTAAAATGACAGATACGTCTACTTGACGTTCACAAACTGCGCCAACCCGGCGGTAAACTAAAACAAAACGTAAAACTGAAAATAATAACTAGGTGACAAATATCAAACACTACCGACGAGGCTCTGAGATCCTAAACTAACGGCGTTTTTAATTACCGCTGAGATTTCAGCAAGATTTCTGATTAAACAGTTGAAAATTAGCACTTCTGCAAAGCTAGGCACACAGGCCGACACGCGCTGATCTAAATTCTACCTAGGAATCTCACTAGCGTAACTTCAAAGCAAAACTCTCAAACTCTGGTTTCGTCTACTATTTAATTCAACTAGCTTCCGCTAAATTTGAATAAACTGCGCGTACTACTACAATTTACATATTCTGGCACGGGCATTTCTAGAGGAAAATGAAGGCTTAACAGGAAAGATAAATTAACTTAAAATAAATGTTAGTTAATATACATATAAACCCTACAAACTTTCAAATTTAAAATCATGACTCCCAAAAATGATGTTATATGATAGCTACATTTAAAAGATTTGTACATCTTGACAAAATTTCAAGCCAACATATGTTAGGTGACATCCTAATAGACGATAATACTGTTCATTGTCAAATGATAAATCCTCTTAAAATATTAATTGTTATCCGCCCATGTAATTGCATGGCCACCGCAACATATTATTAAAGTCATGAATGAATCTTTAATTGCGTACCTCTATAATTTAAATCATTCAATACTTTCTAATAAAGCGCATTAATTTCCATAAATTTGTAATGGATATCATACCTACTACTAGGCGCGCAAGTGGATAATAGATATCTATCCTCAGAATTCGTATTATACGTTAAGATTTTCCGTTTCTGTTTTACTTTTACAGCATCCTGCAAGTACTGTTGTAGCTTGTGAATACAATTTTATCCGAGACAGTAAAACTGTCAAAACTAAATTTACGAAATCTTTCTTTTCATTGAAAACTAAATGAAAGAAATAATTAACTTTTGTTATAAGCCAAGAAATAAAGAAAAAGAGTTTAATAAAAGAGTTCTTGAACTAAAGCATTAAATGTTATGTACTTTTAAAAATTTTTTTGTCGAATTAAAAAGTTCATAAAATTCGATTCACAAAATTTCATGAACTTTCGAAATTTGAAATTTAGAAATCCACTGGAATAGTTTTCTTAAAAACATGTAGTAACTAAAATAAAAACATTAATAACCAAAATAAAAACATGCAGGACAAATGTTTTACATGTATTATAATGACTGTCATGCCAAGTAGAGGAAAATTCCCGAAGGAACATTTACATCACAAATAAATTGCGAATATATAAAATTTTACTCTCTCTCTCTCTAATGATAAATTATATTTACTCTTTTACGCTGCAAAAATAGCAGTCTAGATAGAACTACAGATTTTTGTTGGATACATTATGAAATTATGTTAATTCATATTACACTTTTAAGTACATAAATTACTTATAACATTCTGTGCGTAAATACTAGGATGGTACGTTATTTCTACATTTCGATATTGCTTCCTTTTTTCCAAATATTTCATAAACTCAAAATGCAAGCATGCGCCCAAAATTTAAAATTTATCCCTCCTTTTGTAGATAGACATAAATGCATGCATATTATATGCGTCTATAATCGGTACTGGCCCAAATACTCGAATATAAGATGGCCGCATACATAAGATGGTATGCCTTTTCCAAGCTTTTTTACAAGAAATGGCTTGTTTACGTTCCGGCCTTATCTATAATATATGAAGCGTGATAGGCTGATGGTGTTCTACAAGAAAGGTAATAAATACACAAAATTTATCACTTCAGAATACCATACTTTGATGTAAAGTAAAGTAAACATTCTATCTTTTAAATCTGCAAAATTATTTTAATAACTTAATATATTTTATAAATGCTAGGCTACGCATATATGGTGGATTTGGTTTTCATATAAAATGAATTTATATAAAACGGGTTGGGAAGGGCGTATAAACAAAAACTGAGATCTTATATTCGAGACAGTACGGTATGGACATTATTTATTATTCTTATTTTATTATTTTACTAAACACGCGATATGAAAATTGCCCTCGTGTTATTTTAAAGGCTTCAGGTCCTTACATTTTATTTTGGGAAAAATTTACTTTTATAATTCCTGCATGGTATTATTACTTTACTAGCCTTACGAAAATATTATTAATTTAAAAAATTTAAAAATATTGCAAGCTAAATGCTTGTATATATTACAGGATTACTTTAGGCGTCAAAGAGTATTCAGAAATATTTTCTGTATGGCTCTCTGCTTGTGTTTTGTTTCAAAGTCAAGAAAGATGCTAAAACAAAACAAGAAAAGTTTTCATTAATGCATGGCCTGAATAATATCAGTATTATCCACAGTTACATCAGATTTCCAAAAGGTTGAAAATTAAAACAGCTATTCATCATCTTTAGTATACAAAATAACAATATTATAAATTGAAGATATAGCTGAATGTCAGATATGTTTAAAGTTATTAAAAATTAGTATAATTCTTTTTATAAATTAAATCAATTTTTAGAAGCAGGTACAGATTACTAGCATAAACAATTTTTAACCTAATTTTTAACAAAATCTCTACATTAGTTTCTTATTAATATCTGTGAATATGGTTTGGGGAAGGTAAAAATAAAGAAGTAAACTGCCCATCTTAGAAAATATTTTGATTAAAAAATTAATTAAATTTAATTATTATTATCTTATTCTATAAGATCGTAACCCACTAGGACCATCAATAAATTTTGAGGCAGTCACCAAATCGTCTATTTTGCTATCAGTCTGAAATGTTTTACAAACTAAAACAAATCTGATATTGACACCATATGACTTCCCTGTACGGCCTTCTAAATTACACACGTTTTTTGTTGCATTTCATTTAAACATTTTTCCTCGAATTTCATTAGAGATATATATCTCATTCAATCAATTCATTTCTCACTTCGCGACAAGGCAAAAATATATAAAACTTAAAACATCTTCATTAAAACTTGTAAAATACAGTAAAACATAAATCACCAAATAGAATTAAAAGAGTTACTAAAACAATTTTTGCACTTCAAATTAAGAGTTTCTTCGCAAAAATATATATATATACTTTTGGTGAGGTCGATTGCCACCAAAAAGGGAGGCGTGCAATTACATTTATAGCGGTCTCATATACAAAATTTCAACGTTCTGAGGTTACTCATTTTTCTGTTACGCGAGGTAACATACATACTTACGTAGAGACGTCACGAAAACATCTCTTCTGAATCCCTTTTAAATCCATTTTTCAAACCGTTTTGGGATAAAGAGCCCTTTTTTCTGCCCGCGCATGCAGATGCCACGCAAAAGCTTCGACAAATGGATTCGAGAGCAGTCAAAATGGATATTTTTTTAGAATATGAGATACCCGAAATTTTTCCCGGTTACAATACTTCCTTTATATCGTACAGCAAAGAAAAGATCAATTAGAAAAGTTTTTTTTTGAAAATCTGAATTAATCATCACTAAATTATTAGTATTAATCTTTTCGGTATAGTAAAATTTATCATATCAGGCTTGATGTAGTGATTATCATACAATGCTCCAGCGGAACAGGCTCCTAACCAAGGTGACTCAACGGCCGCCCAAACATTTGGAGTACATAACTGGCGATTAGTATTTAAACCATCATTTAGCAATACACACAGCGAGAGTTGAAATTGACAGTACTGTTAAGTATCATTGTCAATCTCGAAATGAATGCGATATCTAACGTGAAGGCAGTTAATTTCCTTTGAGACCATTCACCGAAGATGTGCAAGACATCTTAGAAACGATTTATGCTGGGAGTGGTGATTATGATATAATAATTTAAATAACTAATTACATTGATTATCTTACTTAATGAACATACAAACTGCTTAAACACATCGATGCATATTAAAGTTTTCATTTCTTGTCTGATAAAGTATATCAAATTAAAGTTTAAGTGATGCCAAGGTTCAAAAGTTTATTTCTCTCTCTCTCTATTTTTTCCGGCGAGAAGAAGTGTTATTGCAATAGATGGATTTTGTTTCAAAACTAACCATTAAGTGCATATATGAGTGTACTTTTTTATTAGCCCAAATGGCGTTAGCCCAGGAGAGCTATTAAATTCGTTTCGGCATTTTATGTTGGTTCACAATAAGTGTTGGTTTACTTTTCGAATTGTTGAAATCAAATATTAGAGCCCTATGTAATATTTAAAGAAATTAAATAATGAAGTATCTGCATAAATGTATATATGTTTCTCTGGTTGTGATAAAACAATGTACCTAGAATCATCCAATTTTGAATAACCTACATTTCCACCCGAACATGGGCATCTGGAAGCCCAAATCTGGAATTCGTTTTATTATCTATTTCATATTTTGTAAAACTTTACCGCATTTTTTGTTAACGAACTCAACGATTTCAAAGCGAGCAATGGAGACTCTGTATGAAAAAATATATATCCTGCGCGAGACTGTGTATCGGAAATTCGAAAGATATGCTCATTTTAAACTTATTTTGAGACAATGCTGTTGAATTGAATTTTATGGTTTAAGTGCGAAGAACATGATATTTAATAAATAAAGGTAACTCACAAAATGTTAAAAAACGCTCTTTTGGGCGTAATGTGAAATGCGAAAGCTTTCAGATTTTTTTATTAATTAATTCATTAATTAATTTTTTTTATTATTGACTTCATTAATTTTATTAAGAAACTCTAGAGTAAGGCCTTACAATACTTTATATGAGAGGTAGTTTTATAAATTTGAATGTTCTGTGGCCCACTTTACACTACAAAAGATTTTTTTAGTATATATTACTACCAGGATACTTATATTTTTAAAACACAATTAACTAAAATCCAATGAATTTTGTATCTGCATCAAGTTGATAGAAGAAGAGTTGTATTTGTTTTGGTCTCTGTCTGTATTTGCTTAATTGTATTTGTATTCAAAGTTAGGTAACCTTTATTAAATAAAAATTTAATAAATATTAACTCTCGCATTAATGACATGGATGAGCCTGCAGACTCTTGCACTGCTATTCTGTATTTGGATACATGCACTTAAGCTTAAGTGTGAGATCGGCACATGCATCAAGTCGATTTCAGCTCTTTGTTTTTGTTTGAGTTAGTGATGAAAATTCTTTTTTACGCAAGAAGCAAACTGGATTATAATTTTTAAAGAACCATTATATAGATTCCTCTATTTAGTTTTTACTGATAATGAGATCCAGATATTAATAAACCCTTCCGCTTGTAATTTCATTTTAAGTACAGTGTCACTACAAAATTCTGTTCTCTTTCAATCAATGACAGTTTATTATTTTCAACACAGCGATCCAAAAGATCAAGAGCCTATGAAAATTTATTATATTTATCACTTAAAAAAATCTGATGTGTACACCACATGACTTCCTTGTACGGAATATTAAATTAAGCGCATTTTGCATTTCATTTAAACTTACTTGACTGCATTAAATCTACTTCGTGGATAGTGCATAAACCACAATAGAATAAATGCACTCTTTAAAATTCACTATATTTGTTTACCATAGTGACACTCTGGCGCTAGGTTCACTTAACAGCGTTACATCTCATTCATTTTACAACTCAGAATGCACAAAAATTCTATTCAAATACTATAATAAATCTAAAACGATGTGTAAAGGAAATTATATATAAGAAAAAAAAGAAAAGAACTATTTTTCACAGACGATTCAGTATTTTTTATTCAATTAATTCATCTCTTACTTCGCAACAAGGCAAAAATATATAAAAACTCAAAATATCTATATTCAATTTACGCAGTAAATCTTAAACACTTATTTCCTCGAATAAATTCCAGAATGGATTAAGCATGAGTTAATTCTCAATAATAAAACAGCACGTTATCTTTGTTTTTGCGAAGTTTAGTTTCTCTAGATTGGTAAAAAATCCACTATTCTGCTAAGTTTCAAATGTAGACAAAGATAGCTGCTATAGCCAAAAAAATTAGGCTTAGCCGCAGTTAAACAATTTTAAATTGTTGATAATTCCACAAATATTGCATGCAGATTTACTAAAGGGATAAAACCGTAAGCAGAAGATAAGAACAACATAATTCAATCATTTTTAAAGCAAAAAATGTCCAATTTAGCAACATATAAGTATAAAGAAACTGAGCTCACTGAGCCGAGTAACAGATTGGATATATATATATATATATATATAATCGAGTAATATATTTATATACTTTTGGTGAGGCCGATTGTAACGAAAATAAAATGTGCACATCTACATAATATAATAGTCCTATATACGAAATTCAAGGTTCTGAGGCTACTCGTTTTTGAGTTAAGCGAGATACATACATACATACGTACGCACAGACGCCACGAAAAACTCCTCAGAATCCATTTTAAATCAGTTTTATAATATTTTTTGTGGGAAAAGAGTATTTTATTCTATCCATACGTACGGATGTCATGCAAAAACATCGTTAAATTGTATTCGATGGCGGTCAAAATGGATATTTTCGTTGAAATATGATACCCGAAATTTTTCGCGATTACAATACTTCCTTTTTACTTCGTACAAGGAAGCAAAAATAAGTTTCGAATTTTGACATTAGAGTTTTGAGATGCGAACATACGTCATTCCATAATACTTTTCCAGTAACGATACAATTTTCTACAAAAAAGGATTCTAAGGTTGAAAATAATGAAAATTTCTCTGCTTTACGCAGCTGACCCACACATTAAATGCCCTCTCAAACTCCTTTAATTTCTGGTGAACATCGAGACCAATCAAAGAAATACCATGTAGGTAGAGATTAATTCACTTATTTTTGAGAATGCATTTGAAAAGTATGCTAGAGTACTCAGCTATACGTTACTAGCAAGAAATTGTTGAAAATCTTTCTAATTTTATTTACAAATAACAGGACATTTTTGCATATCTATGAAGACTCCAAGGGCAAACTTTAAGGAACGCTAGTGGTCCGCTGACCACAGTTTCAGAAACGCAGCTTTAAATTAAGATGCCCCAGAAATCAAAAATAAAAAAAATAAATAAACTTAAAAATACAATTAAAAGTTGTTGAGCACGTTGTTAGCAATCTATCATAAAGGAATTTGCGCTTAACGATAATAAAGAGCTAGATTTAGATCATAAAATTCAAACTGTTTTAGAAAACAAAGTTATTAACTAAGAAAGAATAAGCAAAATACATAGCATAGCATAAACATTTTAATTAGCACTGAGGGTTTTTGAAAATTGCTAAACAAAATGTTTAATATCGAGTTTGACTAATTTTATTTTCACTTTACGTGTAACATCTGTTTTCAATATTTAAAACTGTTCTATATTTAAAAAAAAATTAAATATTCGCTAATGTAGTTGGTTCATTATTATTGAAAGAATACAGTGTACTTCTTCAGCACTTTTCTTTTAATTCAACATCTTTGAATAGAATAAATGTATTTTAAAAAGTGATAATTTCCAATATCAGTACCTTTAAAATGACCACTTCCCCAAAAGACTAAAACCAGCCGTGGCTAATCGTCCTGGGAAAGGTTATTTGTTGCTAATATTGCAAATGAATGCTAAATCATGTAACAAGAAGATCCATTTTTTATTTTGTTTTCTTTAATAAGAGCTGGATAAAAATTGTCTTATATAACTTTCCTTTATGTCATTTGAATAAAAGATTTTCAATGTCACTTTTTTTTTGCCTAAATGGGGTTTCCTTTTTCATGCTTTGCTTAAATAGCATTTATCATTTTACAGAATGCTTAGCTATTACGTACAATGCCCATGAAAAGTATATAACATATTGAAATAATTCTCATATTTTCCTTGCCTTTGTCTGTAACGGTAGCACACTCGGTGCCAATTCGAGAGGTCCAGGTTCGATTCCCAGCGAGGGCATTGCTCATTTTTCATGTCTCCTGCTTCAAAAAAAAATCTAACGTCTCTACAATGGCGCCCGAACTAAAAGGTGGTGGAGGATAATTCGTCACCACCAGGATTTGGCAACTGTGTGCCTAAATCCTCACCAGCCCTTTAAAAGGGAGAGTATATAAAGTATTTTCTTCCCCTTCCAGCATGCCTCTGTGGTGCAACGGTATTACACTGGGCCCGCATTCGAGAGGTCCAGATTCGAGTCCCGGCGAGAGCACTGCGCATTTTTCACATCTCCTGCACCTAAAAAACCTAATGATTCGACAGTGGCGCCTGAACTAAAAGATGGTGGACTATAATTAGTCACCACCAGGATTTGGTGTCGCCCTTTAAAAGGGATTTTCTCCTACCTTTCCAGCATGCCTTCGTGGTGTAATGGTAGTACAGTCTGCGCGTATTGAAGAGGTCCAGGTTCGAGTCCTGTCGACGGCATTGCTCATTTTTCATGTCTCCAGCTTCAAAATAACCAAATGACGCTACATCTTTGCCTAAAATACCGAGGCATTATATTAAATGTCGGCATTTCATGCATTGCCAGTAACATATGCACGAAACAAAGTAGTGAATTAAATTTCTCAGATCTCATTTGACCAAGTTTGGGGTCTTATGTCAAAGTACGGTAATCAAAGATAAGCAGACGAAGGTTAATAAATTTTGAAATGTCACCAGTCGAAAGCGTAGATCATAAATGGCGCGAAACATGTTTTAATAGAAGACTGAAGAATGACTTTAGAGAAGTATTCTAATCATAGTATAAGTGCTCGTATCTATGCAAAATTGATAAAATGGGATCTTTTGAAGAGGATGAAGAATAGATTTAAATCTGCATAATGTAATTGTCGTTGTCCAGTTTCTTTTCGATCAGGCTAGTTTTTGCAAATTTTCAGCCTGATATTTTTATGATTTCAACGATAAATGCTCTTTCTGAAGACACGCCGAAAAGTAAGTCATATAATTTCACAAATTCTTTTAATATTGTGTACAGGTGATTCTTTTACAAAATCTTTAATTTGCTTGTAAACAACGCGGTTCACAAATTTGATTCAAAATAGCCGTTTTATTTTTTGTTTCATTTAACTTTTAAAGCTTTGTTAAAGACTTTTAAATCTTTGTTTTGTTTGTTTGTTTTAAGAAGAGAGATATAAAGTTTGCATACAAATAATCTGTAAAGCTCGTATTTTACGTATTGTTGCCTTAAGACTAGGAAAGATTTCAGTGCCATTGAATTAAAATTTGATTTTCACCTTTATCAAAAACCTTTCTTTAGTTGAATTATTTTTAAGATACATGAAAAATTTCATTTAAATGGATGTTCTGAACATTTATTGAAAATCTAAATTTGTCGGCGTAATGTTAAATAATATCCAGAAATAAAAAACCGAATTTATTGTATAAGTAGGTGCAATGTTAAATAATATCCAGAAATAAAGAACTGAATTTATTGTATAAGTTTTTGCAATATTAAATAATATCCAGAAATAAAAAACTGAATTTATAGTATAAGTAGGTGCAATGTTAAATAATATCCAGAAATAAAAAACTGAATTTATTGTATAAGTAGGTGCCATGTTAAATAATATCAAGACATAAAAAACTGAATTTATTGTATAAGTTTCACTGCTCTTATACATCTTAATCTCTGAGAAATACAATGTAAATACTTTCATTAAATTTCCAACAAAAATTTTTTTTATCAAGATTTTGTCGAATTTCAGAGATTGCAAAAAAAGTAAACTGTTTATTTTCCAGAACAAAAAGCATTAAAAAAAACAAGATGTGATTTATTAATGACGTGAATGTATTTTTATCTAAGGACTAACTGATCTAATCATCCTTTCAGATATAGAATATTTTAAGCATTTAAGCCGTTCCATTTTTCATTCAAGAAATGTAATAGAAGAGGCGAGGCAATCAGTCAACTGCAATGCTATTTAACATTTCTTTTATATTTCTTTGAATCAGTAATTCTTTAATAGTTCTTTAATTTGAGAACTGTTATTTAACAATATCTAGCTATTAAATTTGCAAATATTTATATCAGTACTTTTTCCTGTGCAAAAAAATCCACTCAGATATTCAAGGGATATCTATAGATCTTAGTTCGTGTCGCTTTGCAGGATGATCTGAATTTTTATCTCTGTGATCATTGCAGAAATCCATACGACACTTTAAAAAAAATAAAAAAAAGAAGTATTCTGTTTAAGGATTTCATTTGTCATTTTGCGCTAAAATGGTTAACAAAAAACTGAAGAACGTATCACATCTAGAAAATAAGATTTCATATGTGATGTGATTTAAATAAAATGTATAGAGTCATCAGGCTATTTTGAAGCATGAGACATGAAAAATTAACAATACCCTTGCCGGGATTCCGACCTGGACCTCTCGAATACGCGCCGAGTGTGCTACCGTTACACCACGAAGCCGTGTTGGAAGCAGGGAGAAAATACCTGTTCGGATAATGAAGCAGCTTAAAAGTGCAATCATTACAGGCCTTAATATTTAAGTCGTAGTTATTGTTTTAACAGCTGAAACTGATTTTTTTTTTTTTTTACAAAATATGGAAAAAAATATTAAAGTTAGAGATGCGCATCTCTCGTCGAGAAATGGTTGCTTACTTATTTGCTTATTTTGGATGTAAAATTAAAAAATGAATTTTGAACTTATAACAGTGTAAGGAGGGAATATAAACATTTCCTGCTTACAATTTATAAATTTACGCTGGTATCGTCAGTTATATTAATGCAATAAATCAAAATGACTAATATTTCTTTGTACAATAATTTATCAGTTATAGAGTAATGAGAGGTATAAAAATATTAAATTGAGTGTCAGGATGAAATAAGTTGAATGATTTCGGCTAACAAAAGTGATAAGTTTCCAAATGTTATACGATAGAAAAAATTTTCGATTTAAAACCCGAGGTATTTCAAACATGTTCCTTTATTTAAACTAAAGAAACAACTAAACAACAGCAGAAAACATAATATTTCTGTCCAAGACTATCATATTCGTAGGTATGTATCAACGATCAATAGAACATTCAACATGAACTGGTTATTCAGATTATAGCATTTTAATCTTGTAATAATGAATATGGCCCCTGTGGCCTGACGGAAAAATAAAACCTTATCCGCAGTCACGTTCTTTTCACAACAAAACCGTAAGTAGCGCCAAAACGATATTTTTCTTTTGAAGGAAAAAAAACGTAAATAAATAACGCCTTAAAAACTCTTTTCGGGGACGGTTTAAAGATAAGACCTGTTAATAACTTTATTGCTTTATTGAGTTTATTCATACCTAAAAAAAGACGGTAAGTTCGCCTTACTTTTAATAAATAAATAATTTTTCATACGAAGAAATACTCTAGACGTTTCTCGATTCTTTCTTTTAAATCAGTTACCCTTATAAAAGCAAAATGATTTTAAAATATTTTATTGCAGATATGATATTCTGAACCATTCTGAGTTAGAATTTTAGAAAATTAGAGGCTTTTCTAGAATGAAAATTTTATATATTTTAGGAAATAATTTCTTTTAATGCATGAAATAGTGTACATTTCTAATTAAATTCAAAATGTTTACTGACTTTTAATAACTTTCTTTAATAACATTAAAAATTAAAATTTATTTAATTGTTTACCTCGAAGATTCTGACATCATATAATAACTCAAAATTTCTACCCAAAACAATTACCTTTGCTTTATTTTGCGATGATTTAGACCGTGATATTTAGAACTGTGGTATTTTCTCCATGTTTTCTTTTCCAACATGATTACTTTTATACAAAGACATTTTCTTTTCGTGTTGTTTCTCAGCAAATTTTATGTCTGTGATTTTTTTCTTAGCTATATTTGTTATCAGCGCAAGATGATTATACAAGGAAAGAAAGGGGAAAATTATTGGTTTATACTGTCAAACAAAATCGTGCGTTTCCTTTCTCAGTTGATGAAAAGTGATTTTAATTCGAGTGTTTACTTTAACCGGCGTTGAGCAACTTTTATTTCAGACACCCGACAAGAGCTACAAAAAGAGAGATGCCAAATATATAACAAGCACTCACCCGGTAGAAAATACATTCTTTATTTCTGAATTTACCAATTTAATGATCAAAATCCAATTAAAATTCATATTTTTGATTTTAAAAGAAAGAAAAATACTGTTGATTTGCGAGAACTCTTCATAGGTTTTTTAGTTTTCAGGCACTATATGGCAGTTAATATAATATAGACAAAAAATAAGAAATTTAGAACTTTTTTTACACAAAGACTCAAAAGAAGTGAAATTCAATACCAATAAATTTCAAAATATCTTTATAAATATGCAAAATAAGAATAAAAGAAATGTGAAACTGAAAGCTAAAAGTGGAAAAAATATACCAAAACCCAGGAAAATGTAAAAATAACGTTATCAAGATATAACGTTATCAAGAGGAGGATACATCAGACTCAATGACAACTCCCCTTCCACATAAAAACCGCTGCGCTTCTGTATCGAAAATTAGCTTGTGAACTATTCAAAAGTATTTAATTATCCAGTCATCTGAAAACTTTGAAAATAAAAACAAAACTGCGATAGAGTTAATGCTATATATATTATTTTAAGAACCCTCTATAGTTAATAGCATCCACTATTTTTAATCTCGTCATTTATACTAGTTGTACTAGTTGTAGTAATCGAAATCTAATGCTGTAAGTTTTATATCTATGTATGGTTGAATAAAATTTAATATTTATAACTGGAAAAAAAGGGATATTTATAAATGAGTAAAAGTTTGAACATATGACAGATTAATGGTTTGGACAGCTAATCTGTCATATGCTCAAACTTTTATTCATTTATAAAATCTGAAAATTAGAGTAGATTAATAATGTTGACCCTGATTGTCGTACCAAAGGGCTCGGGTTCGAATACTGTAAAAAACGGGGATGTTTGTAATGTACAGTGTTTTTGCGGCATGGTGGCATTGTAAATTCTGGTAAGCAGAAAGTTCTCTCGTGTGGTGTGGTGGTAGACCCCCGAACCACCCCCCTGTCTTGCAAAATTGCGGTGGAAGTGGAAGTCAAATCTCCTGGATGTTCTGGCGACTATTTTTCCATGAAATATAAACTCGACAACAAGCAAATAAACAAAGAATTTTTTATGTACAAAAGATTAATTCTTCGCAACTTATGTTAATTTTTTTTATATTCAAACCTTTTCTTACCTTATGCTTACTAAAATTTGTATAAATCGAAGAGATGTCAGAAAAGTAGAGCTATCAGAAATTGAAATTAATCAAACCTTTATCAATGAAACACTCTATAATAAAATTTCATTCTAATAAATATCTTAAGTATATCGTATATGTTTTATTTCAATCACGGTAAAATTATAAAAAGATGGAAGATACTTTATCTCCGTTTCGAATGAATAATCGAACTTCGATATGTCTTCACAAAGTTTTATTAAATCCATTTTATCCTATGTAGGAGCTTTCATATTACACTATGATGCTCAATAAAAGCAATTACTAAATCACAAATGTGAGGATACTCTAAAATATAAAATTTTAAATTTTACAGAGCCACCTATCATAGACAGCATATTATAAAGTTTATCCTCGGTTAGTTAAAACAGACTTTTTTAAAATTTTATTCAGTTGAAGTAAAAGGAATCCCTTTTATTCCAACAACAGAAAGATTTATTCTCTTTCTTTTTTTAACTTCAAAAATCTAGCTTTAAAAGCAATTTAAGAAGTACATTTTTTTAATTTATGGAAAATACATTTTTGAATTTAATATTTATTTGTAATTTTCCTTTCACTACTATCATAAAAATATTTGATATAGTTATAAATTTGGAAAAAACTAAAATGTAAGCAAGTTTTTTGTAGCATTTTTAAGAATTAAATTAAATAAAAAAGAAACATTTTCAAACATTTTAAAGGATAAAGGGAAATTACATAAATTTTTAATATTGTTTCCATTTGTACAGAGAGAACATCTTGTTTTCTAATAAAACGTTTTAAGAAAAATGCCTACCAAGTTAAATAATTGCTAAAAATTCACTTTTTGATTGAAGAAAGAGAAGAATTTGTTTATGGTTAAGATCTGATCCTCATTTACTGAATTAATGTCGTGTACTTTTCCAAATTACTGGAATAAAATATAATTAAAAATAATGATTTGCTTCTTAAATAATTGTTGGTCCTTTTACAAATACAGAGCAAGTTCCTTTCCAGTCACTGCTTAGTCACAAAAAAAAGTGTTATTGGTTTAAAAATCTAGGTTTGTTTCAATAGGAAAAAGGATACAATATCAAAAGATGTTCTATTTTGTTCAACTTTTAGAAGAATTTGTATTTATCATGTTACCGCGAATAAAATATATTCAGTATTTTAAATGAATTTACAAATCAATAATAGTCCTAAAATGCTTCATAAGTTTTTTCTCTTAAATACTTAATATGCGAAGTCTATGTATCGCTCATTAGATTTGAAGATGAGATATGGAAGTATTTGCTAATTTTTTGTAATGTATGAAACGTGTAATACATACGGCGGTCGGTGTTTACTAGGCTGCAACACATTCTGCTATTTACGGAAATATGCGTACGGAAACTTGCATGCAGAGTATTTCCGTAAATTGCTTATTCTGGTACTTACGAAAATATGCATTCTGCTGTTCACGGAAATCGGCATGACAGAATTTTTTTAAATAAATTTTCATACTCTGAACTAAACATGAACACTTGAAAATGTTTACGAAGAAGATTTATGACTAATTTAAAAAGAACAAGAAATATCCTCAATATTATATATAAATTTAAAAATTATATTTAATTTTAAACATGTTTCTAAAAGAAACAATAGCAATAAAAATGAATGAACGTTTGAGTATTATGTCCATTGAAAATAAATTTATCGATGTGAATCTATTTGCTCAGTATTGAATTTAAGGATACAAAATGTTAAATTATTTGAACAGTACAAATACAAAATTACAGTATTAATAGCACAGGAAAAAAGCGCCAACAGTTACTGAAGTTTCATACAGAAATTTTATTTGGTTTGCTAAACATTCAGAGCTCTGAATAAGTGGTTTTTATTTATCTAAACAATAAATTTTATATAAATGCATGAGCATAATTTTTCATCCTTAAATTTAAACATGTTTAACTCTTAAGTCTTTCTAAAACTGGGAAAAAAATTATATACAAATCATATTGAAAGAAAGAACAAGAAAATGTGTCAAAATGAAATTAACATCCATGTATTTTCTCAATTACGTTTTTTTTGGGAGGGGGGGGGCGGGAAGAGGACTTTTTTTCTTTTTTTTAACAAATAAAATGTTTTCTTTATTAGTTTATCATTTTAAATTCTGCATTTATTACGTCTTAAATTTTTTTAGAATTCTGATATCATTTTTGAAACTTACAAGTCAAATATTCCTAATTTTCAAAACTTTAATTATATTAAAATTACAAAGTCTACCTTCTTAGTGTAACGTAATGAATCTGATGGGTAAACGATATGTAACTATTTCAGTCACGAATATGAAACCTTACGAAAAGTTTAGCTTGCGGGAAAATATAGTTTAAAAAGAAGCGGGAACAGAAAATAAAAATTCAACTCACCAAAGTTTCCTAAATGTTCCTCCTTCTTAAGTTAAGAAACGAAACTCAAACTTTTTTGGTGAAGAGAGGGAAAAAAATCGCAGAAAACAAATCTCAGCTTCGCTTTCTACTAATATTCAAATTATTCGGACACTTTCCCAGTGGAAAATTTCGTAAAAGCTTACAGTCGTTTAGATTTTTACTTTATATTATATATGTGTATATTAAGTACATATATATATATATATTAAAACTCCGGTGTATCAACACATTTATTTTTACACTGCGCACGCGCGTAGCTACAAAAAAGTTGTACCTATCACCTGCGTAGCAGCGGAGTGGTGGAGAAAACCCGCCGCGCAGGCGCACACACTTCATTATTGTAAGGGGTGGGAAAGGGAGGAGGTCAGAGAGCAAGCTGTGAATGACGTAATGAATGAGGATGAGGAAGGGGGTTGTAAGAACACACTCGATTGTCGTTTGCTTAAACGTGCACAAGTTATTTGTTTGTACAAACACTTAAATCGCATTGCCATAATTGTGTTGACTTGCGAAAACTTCAGAAGCGTTGCGTTCAAACATCAATGCTACAGGGAAATCAAAACTTCTATTTTCCTTCATTGCGGCGGGAAATATGTGCAGGAAATGTAACCTCAAAATTAAGCATCGGATGTTTATTGCAGTTTTGGAAATGAAATTATGCATTCATTTAACTTAGTTTGTTTGAAAAGCAAGAAAAATGCAATACTGTCGGGGAAACTGTTAACTAGAATTCGATATTGTGTTCATTGGTGGGAGTTAACTGAATGGAATTTTAATATTTCGTACTTAAGATGCATCCCGGTGATCTTAAGTTCGGGGTAAAAGGAAGAAAATTCTTTCGCACAGTACTGGCTTTCCCAACAAATATAGTTTGGATGACATTAGAAATAAGGATTTATTACTTACACAGAATTTTCAGTAGGGAAAAGAATGGACTTTGGATTTTAATCGATCTTAACTGTGACAAAAGTTCTAGGAATATTTCACAGACTTTTGAAACTATTTTTCTGGTGAAATCCATTTGTATAAAGGATAGTATTTTGATATTCAAAGTGGTCAGGGATAAATACATTCATTTATTTCAAATAGAAATTATAGGAGTCATTTTTGTAGATCAAAGCATTTGAGTACTAAAGAGCTTATGGTCATTATCGTTAATTAAACAAATCAGAAATCGAGAGAAATTCATAATTAATTGCAAGAACACATTCACAATAACAATCACATATAGATATGATTAAATTAAAATGTTTCACAAAAGCTAGGAAATTTTGGAATAATTTAAATCTGACTTTAATTTACATTTGCGATATGTAAGCACTATATTTTCATTCAAAAGACAATGGAATCTCGATTTTACAGACACATCTGGGTCCTTAAACAGATCGTAAAATTGGGGTTTCGTAAATTAGAATGGCATAAAAAGTAGTAATTTTTACTCATTTTCATGATCCAAAAAAATCAGTAATGTTTTCTCCTTCATAATTACATTTCAATATTCATAGAGCTAATTCTGTACATTTTGGTTATTTCAGTTTTAGTCTAGACACGAGTATTCACTTGCTTTATTGTTTTTTTCTTACACATTTCTTTCTTTTTTTTCAATTTTTACAAACACGCTTTGGAAATTAAAATGTTTCAAGCAATTATACCAACAATAATTTTATGATTATATGAATAATTTTGGCTCAAATAAGAAGTGCCCGGAAATGGGAATTACTTTAGTGCAGACCTGCTAATACCTTCTGTGCTCACAGGACAACTAAATACGGTAGAGTTCCGCAAATTCGATTCCCAGTTACTTGACATTCTATATAACTCGAAGATCAGTATTTTTTAATCGCTAAAATCTGCTAGTCAAGCGGCATGCTACACTAGTGTGCAAAACTTAAGCAGCAATGTAAAAATTTAGCAGATGACCATGAAATTGCAGAAAAGGGGGTCTGGAGATCAGTAAGATGAACACGAAAGTAGTAGAAACGTCATGCGTATGCAAATATCAGGAACGAAACGTCAGAGGCGACGTGAGCGTACACAAAACGCATGATGTCAGCGCGCGCAGCTCAACAGTAGAATAAAAGGAAGGACGAGGACGCAATTCAACATATTCGCTGCAAGTGCCAGTGAGTCAGTTCGTGAAATATGGCTAGAAGA
>KK119832.1:0-85065 GCA_000611955.2 Stegodyphus mimosarum
GATAAAACTTAATTTACTGTGTTGAGGATTTATGAAAATTTAATCTAGCTTAAGGTATTAATTTGTTTTCAAACACCAGACTCTATGATTTGGTTTTATGAACTCAATATATTTTTTATGAGAATTGTGTTTTTTTTAGTTATTCACGGCACCAAGAGAGATTGAGTTTGAAGATAAAATTAAAAATTTATAAGAAAACCCGCAAATTTTCTTGATACAACACTATTCTACCCCAAGAAAATTTCTCTTTTCTTCCACTTTTGTTTTACTCATATGGAATTGGACTGATAACTTTTTCAAGCTATCAATTTTCATAGTTCTTGTCTAGCTTACTTATCTTTCAAGTTACATATTTGGTATAAAAGTGAGGTTTGGACATTTTTCATTCCCATCAAGTTCCTTCCTGATCGTGTTCCTCTCATGTGACTGGTGTTTACTTTGGTTTCTAAGTGACTGAATATGTATCTAAATTTCTACTACAATATTAAGATCCTCAATAAATGTCAATTTCACATGTGAAGATAGTACTCCGTTTTGTCAATATTACATGGGTAAGTTAATATTTTATGTAACTGAGGCTTATTAGGCACTCCACGTAAAATACTAATATTCTTTTCTTTGGGGTTATTGCCTCCCAATGCAATCCACGACCATAAAACAAATTATCTCTTAATACAGCTAAATAATCATTTCTTAATATTTTTATTACTGCCGGCACCCTCAGATTTTCGTACAGGCATCAAAAAATGTACTTATCAACGTTTCACCTTATTCGAAATTCAAAATTGTTAACTGCAACTCTTTACAAAAGGCTCGTCTAAAATCTGGTGATCTCCTACTCTGTGATTGCTCCACTTTTACTTTAATTAAAGGTGCTCATGTAATTCATTTATCTCTTAACTATCTCTAGACGGTGTCCAATTAGGATCATCAGTGTCATCTTTTGTGCGGCAGGAGGATAATCGATATCGTAGAATACCCATTTGGAACTAGATATATCTGTTTCATTGGGCACTAATGAAGGTTTCTCTCCTATTAGCAGCTTAATTATTCATAGAATTTCGAGGAAAATTATACCATTCCTCGCAAAATTTCATTCTATCTCAGTGTAGGCAAACAAAATTTTAAAAAAATCACTAACATTCTTCCTGAGAAATCGAAAGGTGTAAGTTTCTATTTACAGAACAACCTTGAATAGACGGACATGAAACCTCAAACGACATGAGACCTTATGAGGCCTTGAAAGGAGAGATATGCGAGCACAATTGATTCCATGAATTTTTATGCTCAAAGGCTTAATATAATTTTCTAAAGTCCAGTGTGAAGTAAAAAAAAATTCAAAGCTTTACCGTTACACATCAGTGTATATGTCCATAAATGATAAATCGCAGGAATCTCATAATTGTTTCCGGTCTTCTAAAATAACCCTATTTTACATGTGATAATTAGTAATTTTTTAATACAGGTATAAGATATTTCTTTTGAATTCTTAGCATGCCTTCGTGGTGTAATGGTCAGCACACTCAAAGCGTAATTGAAAGGCCAGAGGTTCGATTCCCGGCGAGGGTATTGCGCCTTTTTAACGTGTCCAACTTTAGAATACCTAATGCCTCTACAATGGCGCCTGAAAGGTGGTGGATGATGATTCACCACCACCAGGATTTGGCGATTGGGTTCTCTAATCCCCAATGGTGGTTTAAAAGGAGGAGTACATAAGGTATTTCTCCCGTCTCCTTAGCATGCCTTCATGTTGTTATGGTCAGCCCATTCGGCGCGTGTTAGAGAGGTTCGAGTCCCGGCGAGGACACTTCATATTTCTCACATCTCCTGCTTTCAAAATAAACCTAATATTTCTACACATATAGCTTATAAAAGACAGATTAGTCTAGGAAAAATTTATTACATATGTGGATGCACGTATAAGACAGACAGATTGTAAATGAACGGATAGCCACACACTGCGAACACTTTTTTTATTGGTCTTTAACAAATTCAGTAGGAAAATAAATGCAATGTAAAAAACTGTTATTTTTTTTAATAAAATAAACAATAAGAGAATCGGTTATGTAGTCCACTGGCTGATTTTTCTAACATTTAGCTCTCAAACAAAACGGAAATGAAATACCCATTAACATTGCTTTCATTTTAAGAAATTACTTGAATTCTAATTGTTTCTTTTTAATTTTAGGATCCATTACTTTAGTTTACTCATACGCTGCTATGAGTATACGACATAAAATACAGGTTAATCAATTAAAGTAACATAAATTAATGAGCTTAAATTTATTTCGTATAATACATTTAGTAGTCTGTTCAATTTAAAGCTTTCAATTGTAATTACAGATACACTTAATACTCGTACATATAAATTTTAAATCTTTTGTAGAATTATCTTCTGATTAAAGCTACAATGTAGAAAATAATTCTTCGTATAAAAGTCTAATTTCCAAATGTGCTTATAACGCTGAGAATAAGTTTTATATTTTAGCCTCTATTATTTATCAGTGTCGTGTTTTCGCCTTGAGAAATTCCGGTATTACCAATCTTTCACTGCCTTCGAGAAGAGAGAAGAAATTTGGTTGAAGATACAGCGGTGCAACACAAATGAATTTTATGACCTTCGAAGAAATTCTTCCATTATAAAAAAATAATACTTCTTTAAATTCGAAATTATGTCTCGCATATACTCGTATGTCTGCACTTTCTATGTTCTAAACACAACGACACCTAGAGCCATCACACTTTTGAACATATATATTAAATTAATTAAATTATGAAATCCATTATTTTATAGAATACCTAGTTATTCTATGAAATAACTGATCGTATCCGTTAAAGTGTAAAACTCTCTTGTATTTCCTGGTTTAACTAGTTATTTCATAGAATAACGATCTGCAGCCCGTTAAAGTGTAAAATAATCTATATCAAATATCTCGCTTTTTAGTATAAGGTACATTTACGTTTCGTTTAACAATATGGAATGTTCGTGTAAAACCCAGTGTGTCAACAAAATTTTTTTTTATTTTAGAAATAATGTTCTTTGTAATTCCAAGTGTCATTTTAGTAATCCTTGTTGTAACAAATGATTTTATGGTACGTTTCCATAAATACCATTTATACGCTGCATAAATTAGATAAATTGCTTCTTTTTCATTTTAATTGTCTATCATTAGTTTATTTATAGAATACCTAGTTATTTTATTTTAGATAAATTGTTTATTTTTCATTTAACTGTCTCTCATTAGTTAATTTATAGAATACCTAGTTATTTCATAGAATGACTAGTAAAAGTGTCAAATTATTAACATATTACACACTTTAACGGACACGATTAGTTATTTCATGGAATAACTAGGTATTCTATGAAATAACTGCATTGTATACTTTAACGGTAATTTACATATATAATGCTCCACCGGAAAATATTCACCTCGAACCTCAATCTTTAATTTCGAATTTGAGTTTTAATTTAATTCACATCTCGTGTGATTTAATGAATTTCGTTTCAAAGTGATTTAAAAGCTCTGTGTTTATAGTACTGGAAATAAATTATATTAATCTACGGCCAACCACTGTGTTGCCGTGTGTTAAAACAAAGGAAAATAATCTTTCAAATTAAATCCAAAAACTTCTTTAAAGTGATATGTTGAAGCTGCTAGCAATTAAATACTTTAATCTTCCATGCGCTAGTGTCATGCTATACTGCCAAGAGCAAGATATTTAACTTTTAGATTTAATCTTTTTGTTAACAAACCAAACGATTTAAAAGTATTAAATGTAGCTCTTACATTTTTTTTTATCTTTTGTTGAGTGATTTAAATAATAATGCAGTTAATTCAAGATAAATATAATTAAACTGATACCTCTAATTTTTTTAAAGCGAAATTCTTTAGTATTCATTTTATTTAGAACATACAGTCAATCTTATTTCTTACTTTACTGTCGTTAACCTCCTTCTTTGTGCTTTTTCGACTTTCTTTGAGAGCGACTAGTCACGTTTCATTGCATAGGCAGAGAGAAAAAAATGAATTTTGCTGCAGAATATGTGATGACTGCTAGAGAACAACTTTTATGCTCTCTGTCATCGAGTTCTTCAGAAAAAAAATCGATATTTCAGCTAAAACAGTATTGTGAATATAGACTGATAAATATAACAGTATACTAAACATAATATACGCACAAGATGAAGGGATTTGAATGAAACAATAATTTGATGGTTCCATGTCCCTTATTTAACTGTTAAACAATAAGATAATTTTATGCGCTGAAAATTAAATATTTTAGTAATTCTCGAAGCATAATTCGAAATGGTTGTTTTATCACAGATATCATACAAAAAATGTAATGTTCAGCAAAGCTCACTGTATCATTCTAGTAATCATCATCATTCTAGTAATACAAAAAATGTAATATTCAGCAAAGCTAACTGTATAATTTATGTTGCATCTAAAGTCTAATAATCGTTAGATTGGAATGATTGGGGTAAGTTAGAGTAATCACAGAATCTATACCTTTGGTTTACTATTAAAATTATCTACTAATATTGTCATCACCCGGAACTCCTCAGGCAAACGGCTCTTAAAATCATTAATGATATTTCAGCCCAGTCCTTTGTGACGTATACAGATGGAAGTAGGTCGGATAAGAGTAGAGCGGGGGGGGGGTAGCATTTGCTGTAACACCCCTGAAGGAGATATCAGATGCAGCATCAGAAACTCTGATCATTACTCCGTTTTCAGACCTGAACTTATCGCCATCAGCAAAGCACTTGATTATGCTGTCTGTTCAAGTAGTGAAATTATATGGATTCTGACAGACAGCAGAAGCTCCATTCAGTACCTTAAAAACTGGCCTAAGATCATGGATAAGACCGGTCAGGATATTGTATCTAAACTTTTCGAGCTTGGATAGCACAAATCAGTATATGTACAGTGGATGCCGTCCCATGTTGAGGTGTATGGTAACGAAATAGCCGACGATCTGGCAAGAAAAAGTTATGTTCTCCCTACACCACTTCCACTGATTTATGCTCAACCGAAAATATTTCCTATCACAAATATAAAACTAACATGGCATGGAAAATTTCTACTCTTCACCAGTGGTATTTCGCTGAACAACCAGGTCTGTCATTTCTGAGTAAAGGATCTAGGCCTATCCAAATGGCCATGGCCAGATTCAGAAGTGGGCATCTTCGATGCATGAAATTCAAAGAGAGAGAAAAGACTTTCCCCTCGTGTGCCTGTTCCCTCCCTGCCTCTCCCGCTCACCTATTGGATTGTACAGGAGTCTCCCTGAGACAGCTGTCGGCTGAGGAGGACGACATCTGCGATTTGCTTGTGTGGCAAGGTCTCTTGGATTTGGTGTAGGCTTTCCTGCCCCAAGAGGATTTGGAACAAAAACTATTAAAATCAATGAATATTTTACATGAAACTACTCATTTTAATCCTTATACTTTTTTGTTCGGTATAATAACTATTTTGGGCAACTGACCACGTAAGCAGCTAGAATTGCGAATTATAACAATATATTATAGTTAAAATTTCGGCAGAAATTTCCTGTTTTTACATATTTTGTTTCTAGCTTCAAAGCATATGTATGTATTTTAGTTGCATATTCACATCGGAAGATTAGCGTCACAAACCACTTAACTACTTCCCTGATATTGCATTAATATTACTGCGTGCAAACAGGTTCCTAATAGATGGAATGCGCATAGGTTCCATATCAGGTTAATTAAATTTAATTATCAAAAGAAAAATTTGAGATTTCTGGAACTTTCCACAGGAATACTCGCAGAAGTGTTCTGAGTACCACAGTGTACAATCAGTACATACACTTCAAACGCAATGCAAAGCGCATCTAAAGGAAAAAGCTAACACGGAGATATCTCAATAGTCTGAACCCTCGCTGAACTAACAACTAACAAGGTAGCAGATGCTCTGTCCATTCTTATATAGTCTTCAGTAGGCCGCCGAGAAATGTCTAGTACTTTTCAAAGTTACTGGAAGGAATAAGAATAGGAACGATTACAGTTATTCAAATACAATACCTATTACGGTGATACACATTATTATGAATAAAATTAATATAGCTATTTACCTGTGTAGATACTTGTTTTCTATTATAGGGTTTTGCTCTAAGACTGATTAATGGCAAAATCTCGCTGCAAAATACAAACTTTCATTCTGACATGGAGTGAACTTGTAGGGACATTAGATATTGTTTTAAAGCATGAGAGATGAAAAATGAGCAATGTTCTGGCCGGGACTTGAACCACGGACCTCTGGATCACGCGTTAGAGTGTGCTGTCCACTAAAGGCATACTAAGAAGGTCGGTCACAGTATGATTAAGTATCATGAATATTATTCTACTAGAAATCAGTGTTAGTAAATACATGTACATGGAACAATCTAGTTGTACGATTATGCATTATGTATGTTTATCTATTATGTCTATCAATTATCATAGGTATGATGTAAGTATAGTATGACCTGTTCAGTATGAACTAACATACGCCATTTCGAAATTACACACAAAGTGATCAGATTACACACACAACACACTAAGCTTGATTTGTACAATTCAGTATTTGTATGTAATTCAGAAACTGTGTAAGGCAGTAACTGTATGTATGTCACCGAACAATTCAGTAGTATGATTATGCGTTGTGTACGCTTTTGCAGTATGAATCAGTATCAGCAATCTTATGTATGGCACGGAGGAATTCAGTTGCATGCTTATGTATCATATATGTTTATCTCATGTATGTTTATCTATTATGAATGAGTATGTTTGTCTAATATGTGTATCAATTAGCCTTCGTCTCATGTATGTAAGCAAGTATCAGCAAATGTTTTATGTACGATGCAATCAGCCCTTGTATGGCAATATTCAGCCTTTCTGTTTAAGGCGTTGATCTGCACAGTCGCTTGATTCGGACAATATCCGACTAGTCTGTATAAGCAATCCAGGTGTCCGGATCCTTCTCTCAAATGTGAATTGTAAACTGTCAAATTGAAAGTTTGAGCTTATACTTGAAATAAGTGACAGAGCAACAGAGCAATTACGAAAAAAAAGTTCGAGCACGTTAAGTGCATAAATTTAACTAAATCAGATTAAATTATCATTATGTTGATTGAACATGCGTGTTTCTTCACGAGAAAAGGGGAATAGTTTTGAGTGGAAATTGTATATTCTGGCGATATCTTACACAAAAATTTTCCATAACACTGTCATGTACTATATATTCATTTATATCCTACATTCAAATTATGTCGGTTTATAGAAATCTTTATATTTAAGGGTTGTTAACGTTTTCCGTGAGGGCTTTGTTTTGAAACATTTTGTGAATATGCGTTTTCGCCGCAACATCACATCTCACAGAAAGACATGAAACCGATATGAGCTCTGAGTTGTACAGAATTATTTTATTCTTAGTAGGGAATTCGCTGTTCCGCAGGAGAATTCTCATACTACAAGAAATAGAACTGAATTTATCCTCTAGGTTCTTGAAGATATCACAGAATGTTAGCTTGCTGTCAGAGGTGATTCCGAGGAATTAGACGTTTTTCTTATACTCTTACATGATTTTTTCCTTACCATTTATCCTATCAAATATTCACTGTATAAGGTGTTTCTCCTGCCTTCTTCGCATGCCTTCGTGGTGTAGTGATCAACACTCTTCGGCGCGTATTTGAGAGGCCGTGTTTCGAATTCCAGCTAGGGCATTGCTCATTTTTCATCTCTCTTGCTTTCAAAATACCTAATGTCTCTACAACTGTATTTTATTATCAGTTTTTGCCATTGTATTGGTTATAATTTGAATGCTATTACGAGTATATCGTGATAAATAAATATAAATTTACGCTCACTATAAAGTAATTATATTATTCGTTGATATCGCTATGAATGATAACTAGAGATAATAAACAGGAAAGAAATAACAATTTATTACAACAACTGTTTGTAAACATCACATTAAATTACTTAAAATAGCTTAACCCCTTGACTGCTAGTGGGGCATGCATGTTCCAAAAAAGTTAAAAATTACTTATGGATTAAAAAGTGCTTAGAATCTCCTCAATGTTGGGGATCGCCTTCCAATAGCTCGAAAATTTAGACGCCGCTGTGCTCGTTGTATACAAATGACCATCGAGAAAGGACCAAATATTGAGTTGCCAATGTGTAACTTTGGGTTATGGAAAGGTATCTAAATAGTATTCGCACAATTCGATGTTGGGGTGTCATGAAATTCCTGCAAAATACTCAACCCTAGTGTGGCGGGAATAACTGGTTTCAGTTCGTCGTTTTCATTTCTAGATTTACACTCATGTCCATAAATTAAAGATAATGCAAAATCAGGCAAAAGAGGAGTTAGAAGCAAAACAAATTTGACTTATTTGTAAAGCTTATTTATTAAACAAAAGGTAAAGAGCAAAAAAAAAGATGCTATATGTTTGATATTATTAAAAAAATTCGTGATTTTGTCTCCCTGGAACAAATTACAAAAAAACCTATTTACAAAAACCAATATCACATGATTGGTATGATTGTTAATACATTGTATGTCTCCCAGACGATGCAATATAATCCGTACAACGCCTAGGCATGCTGAGCATCAAATTATCGATCTGATCTGGGGGATATTACACCACTCAAAAAGCAATGCTTTCCGAAGTTCCGGTAGATATGTAGGAGGAGGTCGACGGGCTGCAACTAGTCGACCAAGCATGTCCCACACGTGCTCTACCGGATTCAAGCCCGGTAAGAATGCTGGCCAGTCCATACGGGTGATATCCTCAGATTGAAGGCATTCGCTTATGATGTTTGCACGGTGAAGACGGGCGTTGTCATCCATAAACACAAATTGTGCACCCATGGCGCCCCGAAACAAACGTACATGTTGTTACACAATGACGTCCCGATAGATTTAGCTTGTTATGGTTCCAATTTGAATATGCAGGTCAGTTCTGGAACCCAGAATAATTCCACCCCAAACGAGCACTTCTGCACCACCGTAACGGTGTCGTTCAATGATGTTTTCTTGGTGGTAGCGGGTATCTGGAGCTCTCCATATGAAAGTCTGGCCAGAAACAGACGGCAAGCTAAACCTGGACTCGTCGGAAAACGTCACACAAGCCCACTGTTGCGGCGTCCACAATGCATGCTCTCTACTCCAGGCTCACCGCAGGCGACAGTGAGTTGCAGTAAGTGGAACGCATCTGACAGGTCTACGAGCATATAGACCAATCTGGCCTAAGCGTCTGTAACGGTCTGCCTTGAAATTGTTGTACCAGTGGCTGAAGAGAGCTGACGAGACAGGTCTGAGGCTGTGCTCCGCCTGTTTCGTTTGTACAAGGTGTTCCTTTTCTTTTGTTCAATTTGGCAGTAACTGCCAAATACCGGTCCCCATTCGGCGTTGTAACTCTGAAACGACCTGTGCTGTAACGTCTACTCTCATTACCCTCATCTTGGAATCGTTGCCAAAGCCTGGAGATGACACTCTGGGCAATTCCAAGTTCGTCTGATACTTCCAGTTAGGTACGCCCACATTCCAGACGGCCGATAATTCTATCACGTAAAAAATCATCCAAATGCGTCCTATTCGACCTATTCGTTTATTGCACTGAAATGCTTATAAAGCGCCTGCAAACAATTTTACTTCTTTGCCTGTATTCCTTATTTATCACTCTCTTACACTCTCGTCATTGTGACGTACCATCGGTGTCATCTGGTTACTTCCTGAAATTTGCATATGTTTCTTGAAGATGTATGTAGTGATTTTACAGGTGATATATTTATTTTAGAGTTCGATTTCAGCGTAACTCCGAATTATCCTTAATTTATGGACATGAGTGTAGTATAGAACAACAGATTATCCATGATCTCGTAATTTCGGGCCCTATTCCTAATTGCAGCAAGATCGGCATTTTCAATATTATCTGGATACTTTAAATAAGCATACATATTACCGAATTCTGGATCCTTCGGCAATTCAGCTATAATTGTTTGCCGAGAATTTAGAAGTTAACATAGCGCATTTTATTTGATTCCCATTTTCATCCAGTTTAATTCTTCAAAAGGCGTCAGCCACTGTATTTTCCTTGCCGGAAGTGTTATTAATTATTAAGTTGTTTTCTTGTAATTTTAAGACCCATCTTATTAATCTAGGAGTTAAATTCTTCCCAGAATATAATCTGCCTATGGCCGCGTGATCAGAGTAGATTGTAACTGGGGCTTTTCCAAAGTAGACCCTAAACTTCTGAACTGTCACTAACACTGCTAGCATTTCCTTTTCTGTCGCTCTGTAGTTCCTTTGAGTCTAAGTTAATGTTTTGCTAAAAAATGCGCCAAGGGGTGCCCTTTTTGAATTAAAACCGCACCTACAGCGTAATCTGAAGTCTCCGCCGCGATCTCCAAGTTCTCGTCCCCTTCCGGCTGTTTTAAATTTTTCGAAAACTGTGTTTGCCTCCGCTGTCCATGCAAACTTAAATTTCTTTCGTTTTAAAACTAACAAAGGTTCAACAATATCGGCAAAATTTTGGATAAACAAACTATAATATGAGCACACGCCAATAAAAGACGAAAGTGTTTTCGCAGTATTTGGGGAAGATAATTTTTAATTGCTTTTATTTCAAAATCCTTAGTTTCGATACCCTTAGCTGAGATATTGTATCCTAAATATCACAATTCCTTACTTGCGGATTTACATTTTGCGGCATTAATAGTTAAACCTGCTTCTTTTAATAATGAAAAAACTTCGCGGAGATCTTCCACGTGTTTTTCAATAGTGTCACTAGTTATGATAATTTTATCGAGATAAATGGGAGTGGATTTTCCTAGGACGGGACGTAAAATTATAAAAAAAAAAGTTGAAAAGTTAACATGACCCCGTAATGCCCAAACGGCATGCGTAAAAATGCATAAGTACCTGATTTTGTAATAAACGCTGTTTTATTCACATCTTCTGCTTTCGTGGCTATTTAAAAGTAGCCTGAAGTAAGATCAAGAGTGGTCATATATTTTGTAGACCTAATTTTTCGATTATTTCTTCTATTACAGGTAAAGGGTAAATAGGGAATTTAGTCATGCTATTAAGTTTTCGGTAATCAATCGCAAAACGATAAACTTTGGGATCCGAAGGGGGCAAATTATTTCTCTTTCTGGATAGCACAACTGGGCTAGCATATTCACTATAGATGGGAATAATTGTTTTATTTTATGTAATGTTATGAATTATTGCTTCTTTCTCCTTGTCATATCGATAAGGTTTTGCTTTACGAGGTTCGCTTCATTTTAGTACTATCGCATGGGTAACAATTTGTGTATTCCGTTTCTTCTCAGAAAATAACGTATTAAATCTACTTACAAGTTCTTCCAGCTTGGCTCTTCATCTTGTTTTCGGTTCTGGAAGTTGATGTCTGGAATATTTACTTCTTCCACCACCTCTGGCACCATATCCATGATAATAGAATTTTCTGCAAAGTTTATTGTGGCGTTTTCCGACTTGAGGAACTCTGTACCAAAAGTTTCATTGTTTTGAAAATTTTTTACAACAAAAAATAAAACTTTCAAAACTTCATTTTTTTACCTGAACGTTCAGCGATAGCTTCCCGACACATTCGCAAACTTTCTCTTGTGCGGCAAAGACAAAGATTTCTGTGCTCCAATTTTTAAACAATCTTATTTTTCGAAAATTTCTATAGTAGAATTTTGGCTTAAGAAATTTCGTTCCGCGCCGGTGTCCACGAGTGTTTTTGCGGGTTTGTCGTTCAAAAGAACCTGGATTACCTGTAGTTGGGAATTCTTGACTACCACGGTATTAATATACAACTTAAAAGGATTTTGCGATGCACGGAGTGTCTGAATCCTCAGTTTCTCAGGAAAATTCTCAGGATGTTCATTTAAATTCTTTTTTCTCCTGATATTTGCTGGGTGCGCTGGCGGTCTTTGGCCTTACCGTTTTCATTCTTGCTTGTTGACGGCGTGGTTAGAAAACGTTTTCCTCCATTGTATTTGTTTCTTTCTGCGGCCGGCTGTCGGGCAACTGCTGATAGTAACCCTGGGTAGGAAACCTCGAATTTTCCGCTATCCGCCGATTCTGAAACTTGACTCCTAATTCGGATAGCTCTTGCAGCATTCATGGGTTTCTCAGCTCCACGAAATCTTGTACTGCGGGTAATAATCTTGGTAATATAATTTCAATTACTTCGTTATCGGGCTTCCTTCCATATAACATATTCACTAGTTTGACTTTACGCAGGGTAAACTCGGTAAGGTGTTCAACTTTCCGTTGATAAAAGCTGTGGAGTTCGGCTTCAAGTTTCTCACGATCTTTCACGAAAGGCCTTTAGGAGTGCCGCTTTGACATTTTCAAAATTGTAGGTGAGGCTATCGACTTCTCCAAGTACGACTTTTCCAGTCCCTTTCCACCAAGACTCCGGTTGTCCTCGGAGGGCACTGGAGGCAATAGCTACGTTTTCTCTTTCGAGTACCGGATACAACTGAAAGTGCGTCTCAAGCGATTCCAGGAATGAAGTGACGGAGATTTTACTTCGAACGCCACTGCTATTTTAATTGCTGCTCTCATCGTCTGCATTAAAAAGCCAAATCCATCCAATGGGCTTGTAACCATCGGGTCTATGACTTCTGTCTCTTGTAAGGATGATTGTCTGTCCTGATTATTTGCCATTGGATCTGAGTAAGATGTTCGGGCGCCAGATGTAAGTTTCTACTGTCTATCAGCTGTGTAGAATCTAGTGAAATAGCGATTGCACCGAAGAAGGGTTAAAAGGACACTTTATTAAACTCTTTAACTTATTTACAATGCGTCAACGTGACGGTAACATACTACGCCTCGACTTGGGCGGTAACTGAAACAGTAGAATCAAAACTCAAAATTTGAGATGTTCACAAGTAGTAGAATTAAGCTACAGGGCTCATACAATCCTTCATCTTGCAGCGCGGAGATGAGTCTAGTGGCAGCAAGATAATAGCTATTAAGCCACGTCTAACCAGCAATAACTGCTAAGCGGAAGCTTGCGTACAGCAATGCACAGAGATTTTCCAGACTCTCTCTATTGGAACGTCAATATTTAAACATTTTCTCCCACTTGTAGAATTTGCATTTCTTACATGCGCTACCAAATTTAAATATTCTACTACTGACAAACAGAGGAATGAAGGCTCATAAGAAAGTAACTTAAAATTAAATTTAACTGGTTATTTAAAATAAGTATAAATCCCTACAAACTGGTGACTACAGTGGAGAAACAGAAAGAGTTACAAATGCATTTTAAAATGAAGTGACATTTGTGATTAAATTTTGCTAGAAAGATTAAAACAAAAAATATGAATTAATTTGACATGTATTAAAATTTTCTAAAATAGTTTAATGATTTTCTACAATTAAGATTTTCCTTACATTTTCTAAATTTTATATTTTTATACATAATATAATTTTATAGTTTTGCATTTTCGAAATTTCATAAATTTATGTAAATCGCATTCCAAAGAAACCTAATAAGTATTCAGGCATATGAAGATTTTGAAATGTACCTTATAAAAGTATTCCAGTCTTCTATGTGTAGTACAGTTAGAATAATTACTTTTATGCATAGCGCCTTTTCCATGCCTCTCTAGCTTGAGTTTGTATATCTTGTTCGCTATGAAAACGCATAATTTGCATCAAAGAGATATCCAAAATAGAATGTATATATAATTCTGCATTTAAAGTGTTAAATAATACGTAGCTAAATTCTCCCTAAAATTTAATAATAGATCTTGAACTTTATGACAGAGCTTGAATGAAGTCTCATTATCTGATAATATTCTATGACTGACGGGATATTAGAAATAAAACAACAGAATGGCATTAAAATTTAAACATAACAATTGATACAACGTTTTTATTATTGATCAAAGCTAAACATTACCTTCTTTCCTATAATGATAAAGAGTAAATATATTATTTTTAGAATTTTTTGAGAATTTCTTTTTTATCTGCATCTTAGCAAATACTTTAAGAGAAAGTTCGTAAAAAACTTGAAGTTTTTGTCTCTGGGTTTTTAGCATACATTTTATTTTTTCATGATACTATCCTTTAAAGTAATTTTATGAAGCCAAATTACTAAGCATCTTCTAATCATCGTAATAAAGATAAGAACTACATGTTAAAGAGCGATTAAAAAAAGCACTTACCCTTTTAAAATTCCATCAAATGCTTTGAAACCGGGATCATTATGCACTAACTAATGTTTTTACATATTTTTAACGTCAAACGAAAGAGCTCTTCATTTGGGAAAGAGAAAAAAAGATGTGGAGTTTTTATTTAATTTTTATTAAAGAAGGAGGAAGTAATTCGAAATTTTGAAAGCGTGGAAACTACCTTTTTATGCAGTAAAAAAGGTAAATTTCCAAATTTTTACAGTAATATAGCATTTCTTTCGTTTTAAAAAAAACTAAACAACTCTATATTAACCGTGGCCAATAGATAAAAAATATGACTGATGAAATTTCTACAGCAGAAGCATGAACAAGTATGTTTTAAAAATATATTTTCAATTATTTGGAACCCTCGAGGTCCCGTTGTTGCAGGATATGGATTCTACTATATTATAATTCATGAAAAACAGATATAAAAAGATTTACCTCTAATTAAATATATATTTTATTTATTCCTCGCAGCAGAAAATACAGGTAGCCAAAAACGTTTATTGATAATATTAGTACGATATTTTTATGACTCTTAAAATGTATACTAACAGTCTATTGATAAAACAGATGTCGACTTAGAAGTCAAACAACAAAAATCAGCGTTATATTTTCAAATTTTAGCAGGACTAGTTTCGATTCAATAAAATTCCAAGTTCCATACTCGAGGACCCTATTCCGGATATGAATTCCTGGGGTATTTACAGGATTCCTTGCCAGTGTGGTTTAATTAAAGATAAGATATAATGATTAGGTAAGATAAGATAAGAAAACCTGGACAAGAGACAAGCCACTGGCGCCATCTGTTGATGACACCAGAACTAAAAATTGCCAAACATTGTTGGTCCGAAAATCGCACTTTGAATTTTTCTGCTGTCAAAATTATTCAACAAAACATCTTCCATTGGTGAATTGGATTTTCTAGAGGCATTTCACATTCAAAAAAATCTTTCTGTTCTAGTTAACGACCCTAATTCCAATCCATCTTTGCCTTCAGCTTTTACAGGAATTATATTTTAGTTCTGGCTTCATCAAGAGATGGCGCCAGTAGCTTGCCTCCTGTCCAGGCTCTCTTATCTTATCTTAGCTTATCTAATCTTTATATCTTATCTCGTTCATTTGCCCTTTTGCAACTGAGGCTGATGGTTCGGTAAAACAATCGAAAACAGATGTCCTTTATTGTAACTATTTTTATGGATCAAATGTTTGACTACATTTGTTATGTGGCCAATGACAGAACTTAATGCCCATTAAAAATGGAGCTCACTTGTTTAATAGAACTGCCCTCTAAATCTGCCAGATTAGAAATAATGATAGAAAGAGAGTTAATTGGAATTCATCTGTATCCACAACCAAGCATGTAGCAATGGAGCTAGATGGTCATGGAATTTAAAACATCGATTAGTACTTTCAAATCGATAGATGTCAAAATCATTCCCTGTCAAACATCTGAAACATCAGTGTATATAAATTTTTGTTGGAATGGATTTCATTTCTTCCTGCCAATGCTATAGTTGTAACAGTAACCATTGCTACAGTACCAATGCTACTGTATTAAAAATAGTAGAATGCTACAGTGCTAAAAATAACCTACTTAAGTGAAATTATTACTTCTCTGTTTGTGCGGTTTCACTCATTGTGTGCACTTACAACAATGTGCAGCTGCGAGCAGCAATAGCTATACATTGATGCTAAACAAAGGAGTGGAAATCTGCATTTATTTAGCAGAGCTATTTTACTACCTTCGAAAGAATGATTGACATGTCATTTAGCAACTCCAAAACCAATGAGGCATGCATTAACGTGATATTGGAAAGCACTGTAGATATAGAAAATGGATTTAGATGGTTGGGCGAGCAACCGATGTCTGATTGAACGGGTGGTTCGGGTTAATTGCCGTTCAGAAACGTGTTTCTATAATATTCCAACAGAGGTCAGCAATATAAGCGTATGACTAATATCTCATAAAATTTGATCTAATTAAGACTCTTCATTTACCTATGTATTTTTTTTTCGAGTGATTTGAAACCTAACATCTAACATGTCAGAAATTTAATCTTATGGCTTTTAACGACAGCTTGACACAAGGTATAGTTAAGCAAATCCATGCCCTGTCTTTGAATAGACAGTTCATGAACTGAAGTTGATACCCAAAATATATGGCTCAACATGAAAAGTTAACCATATCATTAAAAAAGCCAATTATTTGTTCGAGTTGTGGAAACACTGTTTTTACTTGATCTATAAATGTTTCCTCCTGTATATGCTCGCACGAAAATAAAATAAGTCTTTGACCTGGGGCAATTTGAAGACATATTTTCATTCAGTTTTCTGAACACTGCAAGGGTACATAAAACATAAAAGCTGTAGTGTAGATTGTAAAACTACGAAAAAATGGGTAGATTTTGGGGCCAATCTGGCAAAGGCATGTTTTCTGCGGGAATCGAAAAGAGCGTTTTAATGTTTCTCTTGCCCTGAAGCAACGAAAATCAAATTTCGCTTTCGAAACTGATAACATTTTATCTAAAATTTATGCCAATTTAAGGCTTTCTTCTGTCAGATTTCGAAAGACTTATAGATACTTTTACACAAGACTCCGTAAGTATTGGCCTGCAGAAATAATTTCTGTGCCTCTCCTCAAAAAAAAAGTGCTGTATAACTATTATATTCTGCTAACTTGCCGGTTACAGTAGAGAACTTCCTGTTTATTCATTTGTTCAAGGATTGTTTCGATTTTGTGAACTCATAAGCATAGGGATTTGCATTTACCCTTTTGCAATATATAACTCATGCAAATGTAATTTAAAATTATAATACTTTTTTTTTCAAAATTATCCGAGAACAAGTCAAAACAACAGTTGTTTTTAATGGTTTATTTAGAGTTATAAAAGTTATGATAAAATCATCAGAAGAAAAAAAAAGAATTATCATCAAATAAAGTAGAAATTTAACGCTTCATTCCAAATATATATATTATATATATATAATGTTTTAAAATATAATTTGTATACTGTCTGAGAAAGTGAAATTAAAGCCAGTGTAAATGACTGTTGTAATAAGTAAAAATATTAAGCCAAACTGTATAAATTAAGGTGTTAACAAATATTTTTTTTCATTAGATAAAAAATTAAACATTTTTAATGGTTATGAAAAACTGCAATTAAATATTCATAATTTAATGTCAAAAAAGAATAACAAGAAAAAGGGTGAATTCCTAACGTTTTTCAGAATGGGATGTTAAAAAATGTTCGCATATAATTTTAATTTTAATTTTTCTTTATAGAAGTTATTAAATTCCCTCAAATATTAAATTCCCTCAATTATTTGAGTTTGAGAAAATTATCCGTGAGAAGTTCATCTCGAGCATTAAATTGTGAATAATTTAATTGCATTTAATCATTAATATTATGAAAAATTTTGTTTAATTGTCTTTTAAGTTTAAAAAAAATATTGGAAAATTCAACTAATTTCATAGCTCTTAATCGTAATTTCTACTTCTTTTTACGTTCTTCCTTGTACGAAGAAAAGGCAGTATTGTAATCGCGAAAAATTACGGGTATGATATTTCAACTAAAATAGCTGCTCTCAAATCTATATTTTGACTGTTCTCAAATCTATATAAAAATGTTTTTGCTTGATGTATGTACGTACGGACAGAGCAAAGGATATTTTTTTCCCAAAAAGGATTCTGAAAGGGATTTAAAATGAATTCAGGGGAGTTTTTTCATGACGTCTGTACATACATACGATGCATGTATCTAGGTAACATAAGCCCGAGTTACCCTAGAGCATTTAAATTTTCTATATGGAGCTGTTATACCAGGTGGTTGTATACCTTCCTTTTTGGTTGCAATCGGCCACACCAAACGTATGTAAATAAATTTATATTTATGCATATAACCACTCTGTGACCGGGTTCGGTGAGCTGAGTTTTTTTTTAATATTTTGGTAAATTTTGCTTTTTTTGCTTTAAAAGTTATTAAATTATTAGGCTGTTCTTATGTTCCAGTTAAGGTTTTCATGCCTTTAGTTAATCTGCATGGAATAGTTGTAGAATTATTAGCAATTTAAAAGTTTAAGTGATGCAAAAAAAACCCGCCGTTTGCTTGCATCTGAAACTCCTAGTAGATCAGCGAAATAAACCAAGCAACTTTAACTTTGTTCACCAAAATCACTTTCTTTTTCCCAAGAGAGACGAAAAGTAAACTTTCAGTTTTGTATACCGAAAAATCTGTTTTCCTTCCCGCTGGCCATATTGCCTGTTTATTCTTAGAGATTCTAATTTTAATTGTAAAAATTGTTTCATAATGTTTTATTTGGGTTTGGTATTTTATATTTGTCTGAAATTTATAATTTTTAATATTTTGAGTTTTTATGTGTTTTAATCTTGCCGCGAAGAGAGAATTGAACTAATTGAGTGAGAAACATACCTTTAATACAATTCGAGAAAATCAATTTAAACGAAGAGCAGAGTATAATTCAACAGGCCATACAAGGAAGTCTTGGGGTCCATATCAGAAACTTTCAATTAATATTTTTCCTAATTCCGATAGTCCTTTACACTCACTTTTCCTCACTTGCCCGAATAGAGTAATCATAATGTTTTGGAAAATTAAATTTTATCAATCTAAGTTGCATAAGCCTAGGCTTTTTCTTACTTTTAAAGAATCAGTTAAGATTAAGAAAACTGAATTTAACCCTTATTATAACTATAGTATATATCAATTATAGACAAATGGACAAAAAGTAAAAAAATATAAATAAGTAAATAAATGAAATGTTAGTGTATAATATAAAAAGTTAGTATATAACTAATATTAGTTTTGTAATAATACATATATATTAGTTTTGTAATGTATATATATATATTAATTTTTAGGTTATTTATTTTAGGTTATTTTAGGATTGTTATAACATTAGGTTATTTAAAGAGTCGATGATAAAACCTTTAAAGTGTTTTACTAGAACGTGTGACATAAAACTCCTTAGATCACAAAAATAAGTTGAATTTATAAGTGATATTATTTCAAGGGTAAATCTATCATTCCTATTAACTTCGCTGTTTTCATCTTTAATGCTTAGTCTGTGTAAATGCTTCAAGCAAGCACTTTGTGCTTCATTTCAGAAGACAATAATTACTGCATTATATGATATCCATCAGAATTTAGCAAAGGATGTTAGAAAATTTAAAGTTTATAATTTTACAATTTATTATTTCACTTTTCAGGAAATTTTCCAACTTTTTGTTGTTAAATATTATCTTGCAAACAACAGTTGTTTTACCATACAACAGTGTTTTGTTTCCAGTAGTATAATTTCAGAACAATTTTTTGTATTCGAAAACCATTGAATGAAGTACACTTTTATCCTTTTGATTTATTGCACAAAAAATCTGACCTATCGTCTGCAATACATGCATCCAAATGTTAAGGAGCTTTCCAGACTTAAAATGCCAAATGGCAGCAGAAAAACGTGTGTTAAATGGAGCCTGAGTATAAGGAACAAATATTTCATCTCTTTAAGATGTAAAGTATTTTAAGTAGCCAACATTACGATTTAAGCCTTTACTATAACTTCGTCTTTCCGTATTCTTGACTAGAATTGAAATTAAGCTTTTATTGTATTTAAGAGGAAGGTGTCAAGTGTTTAGATTAGAGCTTATCCCTGCCTTGCTGCTATTTACATCCCGTTAAATTGCTTAATTTATATATACACTCACGTTTGTGAAAATTGCAACACCATGAAGGACTTACGCGAGTGAGCTGAAATTTTCAGGAAATGCAAAGTAGCGCATGGTATGCAAATGATTAGAATTGCAAATCCGTAGCGCATGCGTATGCTGAGCAGCGCCCTCTGAACGGCTGATGGATCCGAATAAATAGACGGCTGTAGAGAGGCGTGTATGGTTATCGGTTGTTATCTGGTAGTGGTAAACGTTAACTCAATCTGTACTTATGCCTCGTCGACGAAAGAGAGCGAGATTTGAACAACTTACAGAGTTTGAACGAGGGAGAATCATCGGCCTTCGTGAAGCTGGATTGTCGTATCGTGCAGTAGCCTCTCGTGTGCAGCGTAACAGCAGCACAGTGATGCGCGTTTGGAAGCAGTGGACGGACGAGTGTCGGACAACTCGGAAATCCGGGAGTGGACCCCGAAATGTGACGTCAGCTCGCGATGATAGACACCTGGTCCGCATGGCGCGGACGGACCGTACAGCTTCCTCTAGACAATTGGCAGCACTGTGGTCAATAGCTACAGGTGTTTCATTGTGTGCTTCATCAATTCGTAGACGTCTGCTGCAGTGTGGACTGCGCGCACGGACTCCTTTATACAGGATCCCCCTAACGCACGACCATCGCCGCCTGCGGCTACAATGGGCCAATCAGCATAGAGACTGGCGTGCTGATTGGCAGCATGTCGTGTTTTCTGACGAATCCCGCTTTAATTTGTGGTACCATGATGGCCGCATTCGTGTCAGACGCTATGCCGGTGAACGCCACCTTCCGGAGTGCATTATCGAACGCCACAGTGGACGAACACCCGGAGTTATGGTCTGGGGCGCCATAGCATATCATAGACGATCTCAATTGCTACGAATTGTGGGCAATCTGAACAGCAACCGGTATATCCGTGAAGTTCTACAGCCCGAAGCTGTTCCCTTCCTTCAAAGCTTGCCAGGCGCTGTATTTCAACAGGACAATGCCCGCCCTCATACTGCTCGGATTGTTAAATCCTTCTTTGCAGCGCAGCAGGTACAGCTTCTTCCTTGGCCTGCGTGTTCCCCGGATATGTCGCCAATTGAACATGTGTGGGATGTCATTGGTCGGCGTCTTGCTCGTGATCCTCGTCCTGTTGCGTCTGCAGACGAACTTTGGGTACGCGTACAAACGATATGGAATGCTCTTCCTCAGTCAGACATTCAAACTTTGTTTGACTCCATGCCACGTCGTGTAGCAGCACTTATTGCGGCGCGTGGTGGCCACACAAAATACTGATTCTGATCTCTTGTTCTTGTTTGTTTGCTTTGAACATTTAATCATTTATTTGTACCACTACCACTCAACTGTGTATTAAATTGCATTCAATTATGACGATTCCTTCTTGGTGTTGCAATTTTCACAAACGTGAGTGTATATATAGTCTGGTTTAATTTTATATTGCGGTGCTTACATTTACATTCAGCATTTTGCTAACCGATGCTTTAAAACATGCGCCGGGAGCATTCTGAGCCATTTTAAGTAGTCAATTTTATGCATAGTTTAAGACTACGTTATTTACGTTTGAATTTAACTGACGTTTATGTTAAATTAAAACCAACTTTGCACTTAAAAATTACTGTTTCTGAGAGACTATGCTGCCCCAAAATGGCTAAACTAAATATTATTTCATTTTCAGCAGTAAAAGTGGTAACATATATGCATTTGTCTCTCTAACAGTCTATATTGTTTATTTATTGTAACTTATTTGAATTTCAACTTGTAAAGGTTATAACGTATTATGTATACTTTTGTACTCTCTTGTAAACTCTATCTGACTTCATAAATAATCAAGCCGATAAACAAGCACATTTCCCACTAGCGGAAGTTCATAAATCCCCAATGATAATAGTAAGATCTTCCTCAGGTTTATCTGCGTTTAGCGCCAGAACATTATAGGCAAAAACTTCCAGAATCTCCCAGCTAACTTCCTCTATCCTAGGCCTTTAGAAAGAGCTTTACTTTTAGAAGACTATTGTAGGGTGAGTACAATAAGGATCATTATTTAACCACATGGCTGTCACACGAGAATATCAGCAAGATAGCCTTTCTGACTGAAGTAAATTTTTTGGAGAAATGATGATTTTAGGTGCCTTCATTTTGTAAAACCATTAGAGTGACAGAATCAATATTTTAAACGGAATCGAAGGTCAAGCTACCAATGTTATCATCCTACAGAAGCAATTAACACATCATATGTGTTTATGAAGATTCTTGACTATATAATTTGCATAGTTGTTAATTTTGTCTACTAAGTGACAGAATCAATTAGTAGGTACAGTAAACAGATCTTTCACTCAGTGATTCTAGGTACCTAAAATAGTTTCGTACTCAGATAATTTTCTCATAGTTAAGTAATAGGAATATCATACAGCTATTGACTTACCTACTTAACAGTAAGCAGTTCCTTTTATCCACTATTCCTTTAAGGTGTTAGTTTATCGCCTTCACTGGCATTACATTTATCCAACTGCCTTTGGTAAGAATTTCAACACAGCCAATTATGAAGCCGAAATTTCAAATTTAGATTGACGCCTAGCTCAAAGAAGAGCATATGTATCACATCATCATTGAGATGTTAATAACTGTACTGGTAGTATTTATCTTTAATGAGTAATTTTCAAATTGAACATAATATAGTTGTACATATACATCACAAAAGACAACAATAAAGTATAGAAAGACCATCTGACGAATATTAACATGAGCAGAATAATGGAAACACAAAATAGATTGCAATATGAAAGAAAAGCCACATCAGCATGCTACAGATCCTGTTTGAGTACCACTTAGAAGCACACAGCACAGTTATCCAGTTACAAAATGTGAACAAATTTGAGCAATTATTAGCAGCTACAAACATCAGGAATCAAAAAGCATGAAGGGTAACGAAGGAAATGATGAAGGGGGACATACTTCCAAACGAAACTACGCAATCCAACACAAGGATAAATAGCTTCACATACGATAGCCATGAATTGAGCTCATTACAAAAGTTGAACAAAAATGGGCAATAGTAGGTGGATGTTATATGAAAAGAGAGGACGACTTTAAATATTGATCAGTGATTTCGGGTTCTTAATGGATTGAATGCACACAGGACCAATAATAGCTTTATAAAATGAATGTTTGCAAAGGAATGCTTCTCGAACTGTGCTGGAAGTTTACACAAAAGTGCTCGTATAGCTCTTTTCAGCATGACACAGTACAATCATTAGTTACTATTTCAAATTACTGAGAATATTAGGCACAATGCAATGCAAAGCGCGTCTAAAGAGTGAAGCTCGCACCGAGATCTCTCAACACTCTGAAGTCAGCTCTGAACTAAAAACTGAGAACTGATGCTCTGTCTGGTCTTATATAGTCTTCTGCGACCGCCGAGGAATTTCCAGTGCCTTCGATTTCTCGAAATTGCTGGAAGGCATACACAGTTGCAGTTACACAGGGCCAGATATGGTTACAGTTACATACAGGAATAAGACCAATTATATTTACACAAGGATCGAACCCAAATGTCACCAAATGGTTACCAAATTTGACAACCTTTTGCGATTTTTCACTAAATTTGGCGACAAAATTAGTCGTTTAAACCATCATCAACTTGGCGATATCTCGCCAATTCAGAGAGATAGCAGTTTACCTCAATCATTTAAAGGGACCTCCCTTTTAATCTTATTTTTCTGACCAAGCTTCGTTTCTTGAGGCATTTCGCTTTGCATTGTACAAGAGAAAATACTCTTTTGCATGTAATTTCACTAAAATTACTTACATATATAGAAAATTCGTAAAAATATATTACCAAGCTTTGATACCACTAGAACAAAAGCTACGCTTACAAAAACTAGGCTGTTTCAGGCCATGAGCCTTTTTCTGCACATTTTAACTCCAGAAGAGCTTCATTAATATATACTTCGTCAACAGGAACACACAACGGGGACCATCGCACAGGCCTGCGCATTTTTTTCTCAGGTGGTTTATGAGCTCATGTATTTCTATTACATCGTACACTTAATCATTTAATTTACCTGAGCATCGTCTCTGAGGTCAAGGCTTGTTTCGTAAGTTTTCTTCTATCTCATACACGTTCGATAGTTCTCATTGCATTAACCAACTTTCTCTTCTTCATTGTCACTCCATTCTACTAGTTATCACCAATAAAATGTCCTTTCTCCATTTAAATAAAAACCTGCATTCCTTTCTGCTAGTTATCCCCCGCATTCTATCTCCCTCACATTTTTGCTTCTTCTTTTTTATTTTCGCTAACTCTCCATCCATCTCAAAATAAGTCTAAAACTAATCCAAAGAGAACAAAAAGTATCTTTTCAGACCAAAATTTTCCTATTTAAATCCAGATATAATTATTCGATAAACGGCACTTTTTGACGCAACCATGCCTCACTTGAACATAAGTAATTGGTTCATTGTAATCTACTACAGTCTTTTCCTCACTAATTATAACAAAGTAACACTATATTAGGGCCGCGCGTATTTTCTACATCGCGCCAAGAAAGACGAACTGGGCATTTTCCTCTTCTCGATTCTCCATGAGAAATCCTCCGAGATACATCACACTCTGAGAAAACGTCTATTTCGCCAATACGTTTGTGTACTGTTCTGTTTGCATCATAGTTCTTGAAGCTACGCATCCATTTACATCCCAAAATGGAAGGTTTACTGACAACTTCACATATATATAACAAGTCTTTCTGGCAAAGCCGTTTCGCTGGAGGCTGCTATGGCTAGGTCCTCATTGAGGGAAGATAACGTTTCCTCGCTTTATCTGCAAGAAATCGGAAAGGAACCTTTATTCACATCATTTAATTTCTACTGGCGCCTACCGCTTATAATAGCTATGGCTTATACTAAAACCGTCATATTTCAAAACGCGCGAAAATGTAAATTCACGTTTATCTTAGGAAATTTAGAATAAAAGAAAATCTAATTTTTTCCAGGTCTGCTAAGAAATACATCTACTTTAAGATGAGGGCTAAATTTTAGGTTATAATTCAATTTGTTCCGAAAAATTTATAAAAATTATTTAAAAATAAATCATAAAAAATACACGAATTTTATTCGGAATGAACCTAAATTTTGAAATATGAAAAGAAGCATCAAATAAGTTTAGTAAAGAAAGAGGTATTAATAAATATATATCAAATTCAGATAACACCGAGGAGATAAAATTTTGAGAGCTAATTACTTAAAATCTACTCGGGCAGTTTTTGCAAAACTTGGCAGTTTGGCATAATTTGAATCGCAGAATCGAAATATGGAAAAATATTGACACGTCATTTCAGAAAATGTTCGATTTTGTGTCAAAATATCTAAAATAGAACAATGAACAATGTTTTATCTAAAACATATCCTAAGTCGCGCTTTCGAGACACGAAAAACGCCAAGTTGAATTTTGTCAATCGGTCTACTAGAACGGGAGATATAGAACTGTCCCCCTTTTTTTGGCAGTGTACGTTTAAATACGTAAGAAATGATTGCTTGAATATAAATATTTTATGCATGTACTATATGACATATTCTATATTATATGTATATATGTATTTGTATTTTTTTAAATAAAGATAATGGTGGACACTTCACCATTTAGCCATATAGCAGAAGGATGGGTGCCCTCATTCTCTCCTCACTCACTTACTCACAGTGATGCAGTAGAATGGCAATACCATTGTCTTCACGACAAAGAAATGGTATCCATGTCTCAATTATCAACTCTACCCAAATAATTTTAATCTGAGCAGAATTTTAGGTAAACTAAAATTTGTTCTTTCCGAATAATTCAAATGTATTGGTGAAGTAGAACGATAATACAAGCATAATGTTAAAACGAGACTGCTCGAAAAAACAATATCATTTTTCTTTTATTTTATTCAATAGTTTTAATAGCGGTACGGAAATGATAAAGCTTTGAAATTTGGAGAAAAATTAGTCTTTACTCATGTTCTTTTGCTTCCTAACCTGTAAAGTGAGTTATAAATAACGATTGAGAAAAAAATAAGACTGAAATATAAATTTTTGGATAAAAACACATGTATTGAAATCCTTATGAGTGGGCACACATAACCACTCATGATTATATGCACACATAATTACTCAAGATTAAACTCATTGTTTATTAAATAATGCTTGAGTAAAAAGTGCTCCGAATTATGGCTCATAAAGAAATATTTTATCCAATAAAACGATCATATAACCTTCGAATATTAGAGCAATTCGTAAAGCACGATATAAACAGCTTATAAATATGCATGAAGAAAATCTAGAATTATCCACATAATCATCATTCCTTCATTATCTATGATACTTATACATTTGCAAAATTACGAGATAGTTTATAACGACCTGCCATTATGTCTAAACTTTGGCAAAGCTTTTATTTGGATAAAAATGCTTTATTGCACTCGCAAATTCTCTGCCTGTAAACTTCATGGGTAATTAGTTAAGCGTTTTAACGTTAAGCAAAAGGCACTTAAAAATAATTGCCTAGAATTTCACTGCTATTTATTTAAATACATTCTGGAAACTTAATCTTTGAAAATTTACGTTTATTTGCAACGATACTATCTTGTTCGTTATTCGTTACTGTAGTAATTTTCTGATCAAGTTAATGCTCTTATAGTAGTTATTATAGTTCGCACGTTTATAAAGTAATTTTCTTCTTATATTGGTGATATAATAATTAAAAATTAAAATAAATTAGAGATATTAAATACATTAATTAAAATGGTGCCTTTCTTCAATTTTAAAATAAATGACTATTTATTGAGGCATTATTATTATCTGACTATTATGGAAATTTATATAATTTCATTCTGATATGCTGAAAATAGTGAAGATTCTATAAGAGTTTTCTTCATTAGCATATTGAAAATAGGTAGCAAATATTTAAAAATAAATTAGCACGCAGTAAAATTACTAGCTGTATTTTAATAAATGTATTATCATTATACGAAATTATAAATAACTGTAAAATTGAATTATGGCGTCTATTTCAAATTAACGCATAATTTCGATTTTATTGAAATGTAGTAAACTCTAAGGCTGTTCCCATATTTTTTTACGATTTTCATTGTATTTGCAGAAATATTTTACCTAAGCGTTTTGTGTTTTGAATGTTCCATTTGATAACCTTTATTCTTCACCGTCTTTCTACAACGCAATTTCCAATACAATAAATTTTTTTTAGTAGTTGAACGTTTTTCCAAAGTCCAAAGAGGGTTGTAAGACAAAGTCTGGACAATCCGTTTTTTAAGATTTCAAAAGCGTAAAAATCCGTGGATGACATATCAGGAGATTCAGTACGGATATGAATGAAGTGTTATGATCTTGATGTCCGCTTCTTGTTCCATTTTATCCAGGAATTTAATTGTAAATTTTGACCTGTGGCTGCTTGTTTTGTCTTGATGCGATTCTACGGATTGACGGCACTATGGGTAAAGAGAAAATATTTCATATTTGAAAATTGGGTATAACATATGCTCCTGATAATATGTGGAGTTGACCTTAACAGGTTTCTGCACCCTCTTTAATTTTATTTGTAGTTATATCCAAAACCAACCGTAATCATAAATTCCTTTGAAAAACTTTATTTAGATACTTTTGACCATGTTCTTAGAATTTTTTCTTCCCTTTGATGGTAATGAATGGATTTCTTTCATTGCGGTAATTTAAATGTACCCAAGATTCCTCTGTTGTGACAACATTTTTTTCCATTTTTGTCCGAATAATTGTGTCTCATAGAGAATTCTTCAGTGCGTTCTGTCTTCGGCCATTAATATCGTGGATAAAGACGCTGCCATTAAGTTTTTCCGCCGCTTTAAGATTCAAATCAGCATTAGTCAATTTGTTTACAGTTGAAACTGAGCATTTTAATGATTATGCAACTGTCCTTTAACTTGATTTTCTTTTAACATTAAAGTTTTTAACTTTGCAACACTCGAAACACTTCTTGTTTTAGTTGGATAAGTATTTTGAACAATTATTCTACTTGAAACCTAACTTTGACGTTCTTTTCCTTTCTTACTGATAATATTATCTATCGCTGCTTTACATAACGAAATGACTTTTACACATTTTTTAATAACTAAATACGAATAATTGTCTTCAGAAAGAGCACAGTCATAGCCTTCTATCCATTGCTTCTTTAAAAGCCTCATTTTGCATGAAAAAAATTGTCAAATAGCAGACAATAATTCACACTTTCAAAAATATAGTTGCAGTTACAGTTTTTTTTAGAGAAAAATGATCTAAAAATGGGGGAATATTCTCTGGACGTATATCAATCACTGAAGTCCTCCAGCAAGTTAAGAAAAAAGGAAATGTAACGTGATTAGAAAATGACTAATATCTCTTTAAAAAAGTAAAAAAAGGAACAAAAATCAAGTCCTCATACAGAGATAAATTTAATCCAGCAATATCTTCGAGTGAAATTATATGAAATATTAATACTTGCAAACACTACTTAGTGTCAATCATAAAACATGCAACAAAAGATTACACGGAAATTTTAAAGAATATATATTATAAATAAGAGAATTAATTTCTATACTCAATTTAAACAAATACAAAATTCCATTAAATACATGAAATACCGTAATTAAAACTTTTGGGAATCATACGTAAATATTTCTGGAAAAGCTAGTCATGTTAGGTATTTTAATAAAGCTTTCAGAAGATGTACTGCTTTTATCTCTTAAAATTCCGTATAGGTGTAATGATTTAAAATGCAAAACTATGTATCAACCGAAATTCATATTTACATGAACTGTTAACACGCAGTCTTATCTTTTCCTTACTTAATGTGAAAATTACTTAAAGTATATAATTTTAAGAAAAACATTAGTTTTACATTTTATAGAAGGAACTCTTCTTCCAAATCATTTTTTGGGATAGGAGAACATAAAATATTAATTACCCTCTTGATTCGCAAATCATATACCGTTTTAAAATGCATGCATTTTAATAAAACACATTAAATTGCCGAAACTGTCGTAACTGGAGAGTTCGAATTTTCAACTCTCCCTCTGCAGTCACATGCGTGCGATTCAGACAATTCAGACGTGATTCTTGACATGAATTTATAGAACTTAACGATATAGCTGACTTCGTTATGCCAGACGCATGATTAATCGTGGATCAAAATAAAACATGTAAACTGAGTTTCAGCGTTTCGCTAGAGATGGGAAGACTATAAAGTAATTCTCCCGCCTTCTTCGCATGCCTTCGTGGTGTATTGGTCCTCACACTCGGTGCGTATTCAAGAGGTTCGTAGTTCGAATCCCGGCGAAGGCATTGCTAATTTTTTATCTGTCTTGCTTTTTCAAAAATACCTAATCTCTCTACAGTCGTGTCCGAACTAAAAGATGATGATTCTTCACCAGCAGGATTTGGCAATCGGGACCTCTAATTCTAGTTGCCCTTTAAAAGGGCGAGTATATGAGGTATTTCTCCCGCGTTCTTCGCATGCCTTTGTTGTGCTAAGCAAGCTCGAGGAGTATTCGAGAGGTCCGTGGTTTGAGTTGCGACGAAGGCATTGCTCATTTTTCATTTCTCCTGCTTCGCAATAACCTAATGTCTCTACAAGATTATCACAATATGGGGAAAAGAATTGAAATGACATCTATTACTATCCTGGTTTTGTTTTGTTTATGTGATTACGGCAAAGCCTCGAAGGCTATCTGCCTAAGAGGAGGAATACCTAAGAGGGGGAATACCTTAGTGGAGGATTCTTTCTAAGAGAAACTGATTTGTATAGACGTTAGACGTGGGAAAGACTACGTAAACGCCGATGCAGTCAGACGGTTCATGGTATTCGAACCTCGGAGACGATTATTATACTGATGTCACTCAAGATTGTGGGTGGTGTAAAAGGTACAAAGTGCTTTCCAGCCACATGGCTTTCGAGGAAGTAAGTATTTTGAGTGTCAGGATTTCATTTTGGTGACAATGAATAGAAAATGTATGGATTACAGTACCACGAGTTTAGACAGACACTTCAGAAATCTAAGTTAGTTGCTACGACGTTGCCTAGCTAAAGCGTATTGTAAATTATACGTTTCATGGTATTTTCAATTTTGTCTTTTTCAGCGTATTGTACCACAGCAGTTTGAGATAATGTATACCTCACTAGCATATAAACACACTTCACTTGCGGCTTACAAGTAACTCTTCGGTTCAGTTTATTTAATTATGGCAAAGAACTCGAGGGATATCTGCCTAAGGGAAGGGATGCCTTCGTGTAGGACTTTTTAAGGAAAACTCTCATACAGCCAGCCGTTTCCCTTGGATTCGAACCCAGGTTAAACGGCCAGTGTTCAGCAAATTTAAAGCTCAGCCGCTAGTGTGCCTATAAATAACCAATTTTCAGTCATAATTCTTAAACTCAGGAAGTTAGGAAGGTATATTCTATATATCCTAGAAAATAATTTGAACTCTTGTATAATATGCGATATGCATCATAATTAAAATACTTTTCTCGGCGAGAAGTATTCGGTCTCTTGCATACATTTCAAATGTTTATAATCAAAGTTTTCTAAAGTTCATCAAAACAGTTGAAACATTTATATGAACAGCATTTGCGTAAAATTTATATCTAGCATTTCTATTACTAAATAAATGAAGTATTTGTATATATATATGCATATTCTTCACATTGTATAAAACCAAAACAAATTTTGATTGCGTGTCATCCACTACCCAGACACTTGCAATTCAAAGCCTGAATTTTGAATTCGGTTTTATTTATTTCATATTTTGTACAACTATGTAAAAATGCACTTCAATTAATATTAAATTAACAGCTCAAGGATTTCAAAGCCAGCAGTGGCAACACAGTTCAAAATAAAATATTTTCATTTTAAGTGCGCCAGACTGTTTTCATTCGGCAGTGAAAGATAAATATAAGAGATTTTTCTTTCACTTTTAACACACAAACCAACCTACGTAGAAAAAATGTGTTGCCACTGCCTGAAATAAAATACTTTTACGTTCCACGCGCAGCGTGTTGCCATTACGTAAACCGTATGATATTTAAATTTCAAGTTTAATCTCTCTGTTAATTATTAAAAACGTTTCAAGATTTAAAAGCAGTAAAATCAATGTTTAAGGTTTTCCATTCTGCTTTTTAATCTGATTGATTTAAGTAATAGTGCATTCCAATAATGAGATATCTAATCAAAAATACTAAATATTTGAAAAAATTGCACTAGTTATACTCATTAAAATCATTATAAATATGTTTTTTTTTTCATTTTTATAATAACTATTTTTAGAGGCTGGCCGCGTAAGCGGAGAGCTTAGAAAATAGCAAGGGCCTAAAATCCTTGTAGCAACAGCAAAATAAATCTTAGAAAATTTTTCAGATATAAGGAGAAAATGGGACTACAAAAATCTAAGCTTAGGAGAAGAAATGTTGTTTTGAATTATTCTGTGACGCATGTACCCTCTTTAGCTATTGCAAACTGAATGCCTGAAGTCTTTGTTCTGGAATTCCATTTACGAAAGCAGTGTTTAATACAATAGGGAAGTACATATTTTATAATGACTGTTTTATTGACTTTACTGAAAGGAAAAGCTGTTCTTCGTTTTCAGTGCTCTGTTTCATAGGTAGCTTCAAATAATCCGCTCGCAAAATCGAATAAAAGAAATCGGGCCTGGAAAATCAAATCTAAAAAAAAAATCTTTAAAAAATGCAGAAATACAGTCCTTGAAAACTATATTACACACCTTTTACTTAGAAACTAAAATAAATCCAGCAGGCAAAACACCACCGTAAAATGTTTTTTTCCCGCTGGAAGTTCCACTTTAACAATGCAACCTAAAACATCCTAGGTATGCAAATTTTAAAGATTAAGAACCTTACTTGGAAGTACGGCATAAAGTACTTTGGATAGTTATAACAACAACATAATATTGTAATTAAACACACGGTATAAAACATAATGGACATTGTATTTGCTCGAAAAGCTATTATTTCTTATGAAAATGCATCACCTGATGGAGAAATGATGAAACTTTGTTATACCTGGCAATATATATGCACTTCTTCATTAAGTCGACACGTGTAAAAAGGAAAAGCACATTCCGTGGTAATCTAACTGCTCTAATTTTTAGAATATGCTACTGCAGCCATTTTTCTGCTAATGTTCTTTAAAATGGTAAGATAACATGCTCATAAGATGCATATTCATAAGCTGTGTAGAGTCATTAGGTTCTTTAAAGTTGGAAACGTGAAAAATGAGCAATTCCCTCACTGGGACTCGCAACTCGGACCTCTCGAATGCGCGCCGAGTGTGCTGACCATTACACTACGAAGGCATGCTAAGAAGGCAGCAGAGATATCTCATAGATGCACATACTCCTAAGATGAACCCCATTGTAAAAAAACTTGTTATCAATCAGGTTTCGAAGTCAGGTAAATCGCAACTCATTATATTACCATCTTGAGCACCTTGAATCTCAAGTAAATGGTGAGAAAAATTATGTTCAGAATGCCAAAATGAAAATAGCTAAATACGGAAGCGTAATATGTTTTCTTTCCTCTATTAAGTCACGTACAAACACCTCCATTTAACTATAAATAATACATTTTTAAGCTAATAATAGTTATTTCCTTTCACAAAAATGATCAGTAAAAGAGAAATTTCCGTAGCTAATATTGATACATTTTATGAGAATAAAACTTAGTTTATAAAGAAATGCAAATATTTAAATGATATTTTTTTCAGAACTGAACAAAAATGAGCATGCCCTTGTCAGGACTACTATTTCTTCTGGTTGATTTTGCAAACATAACTGGAGTCCTGAGTCAGAACAGGGAGTTTACTCAAAGCTATGTTCGTCCGTATGTAGAAAATAAAACAAAGATAAGGAGGGTTAAATTTACCTTTTATTCTCACAGCGTATAGGCATTTCGGGATACAAAGACCAATACTTTTGGCCTAGAACGTAGAAAATAAGAAAATAAACTAACTTAATAAAAACTAAGATGCTTTACAAAGACTAGTAACTTGGAGATTGGCCCTTTAATACTACGTATAGGATGCAAAGACTACAATACTGTCTACGAGAAAAACAGCTTCCGTCGCAGTGTCTGGCGGGTGGTGTTCGCTAGAGCAACAGAGTTAGTATATTTCAAATAGGGACCGACCAAGGGTTGCCAATTCATCTTTAAATGCGCCAGGATTGCCAAACTGAGAAGTACGTCTTCAAGACACCCCTACGGAAAATGGGTCAAGGCTCGTTCCTACGGTAACAGACAGCTACAGACTAACTGGCGAGAGTTTTTCTTATGATATACAGCTGTACATCTTCGAATATCAGCGATAACTAAATTCTGGCCTTAAAGGCAGACAACGAAAATCACACGCACGGTAAAGGCCGCGAAAAATCTCTCTTTCACTACTTCTTGGCCATGTCTTAAATACTTCTAAAGTTTACAACCTCATTTGTACACACTAAATCTATTGGAGATTATTCTTGTCGGAAATGGAAAATAAGAGGCGATAATAAAGGTTTAAAATAAAATAAACATTAGTAAAACTTAAATCAATACACCCTTGATAACAGCTTCAGAAGTTTCGCTTTAGCTCATCAAAATCCTCATGCTATTCTCATGGATAATTCTCGCGACGTAAATTTATTAAAACATATAGTAATTTATCTTCCAGTTATAATAGTCAACAAGATTTATTGACATTAAAAAAACTATTGTATTTATCAGATTTATTATATAATTTATCATAATGCTTCCTAAATTTCTGAAAATTTAATTCCGGCAATAAATTTCAACATTCATTTCTTGGCAAATGGCACAATTTATTCAGTTTTATAATAACAATTTGCATTTGTAATTAAATTCTCTTAATACTGTAAACTCAAATTCATTATTTTCATTACATCTTTCTTTCTAATAAAGAAAACCTACATTCAGTGGTTTGAAAAATCAATCAGTAAAAACGCTTAAAACAAAACTGGGTTATGATATTAAACACCAATTAAATATAAAACTTACTTTCTTGTAAGATAAAGCAAGGGAAATACTACACTGAATAAGTTCTTTTCCGAAGATTTCCGGCGTGCAAAAGTTTGGGAAGCCTTAGTTTAAATTTCCATTAACATTTTAATCAAATATCAATTACGAACAGGTGGCTTCATATCGTTATAACCTCTTAAGTACTTATCTAAAGACGAAGAAGAAAAATGATGTAAGTATACCCTGTATATTCCACAGTATGTCCGCAGTGTTGAACAATATCCAATTCTAGAAGCGTGTTAAGAAAGCACGTTTTTCGAAGACGAACTTCATATATATAATGAATGACCTTCGGATAATTTCTCTAATGTTTTGTAGTTGAAAGTTTAAAAATAAATGAATAAATAAATGTTTAATTAATAAGAGTGTTGCAGTTAGTGAAACGATTCGAGAACTTGGAATCTACGTTAGGCCTGATTAACTAGAAACAAAATACGTTTCGTTGTTTTCAGTATCGTTAGGTTAGGTTAATTTATTAAGGCAAAGCAACTCGAAGGCTATCAGCCTGTGGGGATGGATGCCTTCGTGGAAGGTTTTTAAGACAAACTGGCTCGTATCTACTTTACACACGGGGAAAACCACGGAAACCAAACAAGCAGCCAGCTCGTTCGACAGGATTCAATCCCGAAGCGTCCTATCCAATTCGACAGAATTCGTCCAGATCCACATTTCTTGTCCAGATCAAACTACCAGTGTTCATTGACGCTACCGCTCGGCCGCTGGTGAGCCGTGCTGTCAGAATGAACAAAGATGTGAAACGAATTCCCTATGCCTAAAAATACTATGAACTCTAAACCATTATAAACAACTGGAGCACAAATAAATATACAATTGATATTAACAATTGATATTGATATTAATTGATGATTAAATGTCTCTTAATGAGAATTCGCAAACCTATATTAAAAATTCACCACAATGAATGGAATTACGAAGTGGAAACGATACTTCATATTGCCGTAATGTAGTTGATAAATAATTGTCTCTCAAAATACTCCAAGGTTAATAACGATTCATTAAAATTCCAAGTTCTTTGACAAAGCTCATTTATTGCACTGTAAGCACAACAAAACATAATATGTACACTGCGAAAAAAAAGGGGGGAAGAAGGGGACAGTTTTATATCTCCCTATCTTCTAGACCGATTGACGAAATTCAGCTGGAATTTTTCATGTCTCGAAAGCACGACTTAGAATATACGTAGGCTATTTTTTTCAACCTCCGATGGGCTATAAAGAAAAGACAGGTGAATATATGAAAAAGATTTTATTACCAAAAGTAAAGTACAATACAGGTTATTTCTCCACATAATCGCCTTGACGACTGAGGCATTTGGCATATCTGTGAACAAGCTTTGCAATACCCTCTTCGTAAAATGTTCCCGCCAGTGATTGGAAGTGAGTTGTGACGGTTTCTTTGAGCTCTACATCATTTTGGCCCCCTTCATCATGCACCCCCTTCATCATCCTTGACCGTCTTCATCATCCTTGATCTTCATCATCCTTGATCTTCATCGTCCTTGACCCCCTTCATCATGCACATCAGTTCGGCCATCTTTAAACTTTCGACACCATTCACGAACAACGCCATCACTCATAAAGCTGTCTCCATACACTCGACTCATTCTTCGATAAATTTCCGCTGCACTGTTCCCTTCTGCCTGGAAGAAACGAATAACAGCTCGCAATTCACACTTGGCGGGAGAATCAATAGCGACAGCCATGTTTACGTGACTGCAACTCAACAAAAAATGGCGTGTTGAACTCGCCATTGACAGAGCGTGTGGAGGGGGAGATGCGCAGTCGCCTACTACGCACACCAACCACCTGCCGTATGCCTAGCCATTATACTGTACGATCGGAGGTTGAAAAAAAAACAACCCTCGTATATTAGATTTATATATAGCATTCTTCTAATATAGGTATCTTAACACAAAATAGGACTTTTTTTAAATGACATGCCAATTTTTGTTTCATATTTCGATTCCACGACTTAAATTATGCCAAACTACCAAGAAAAAGGCGAGACTAGTTTTTAAAAAATTAACTCTCAAAATTTTAGTTTCTCAAATGTTAATTAAGTTTGATACATAATTATTAATATCTCTTCTTTTATTAAACGTACTTCATTCCTTCTTCCAGAATACGAAACATAGGCTTAATCCAAATATAATTCGCACATTTTTTGTGATTTACCTTTAAAATTTGTACTTTTTAATATTTTTTTATATATTTTTCGAAAAACGTTTTGCATTATAACGTATAAGATTTTTAACATCATCTTAAAGTGCATATATTTCTAAGCGCATTTGCAAAAAAGTAGAGTTTTCTATTCAAAATTTCCTGAGATATACATGAATTTACATGCTGTAGTGTTTTGAAATCAGGCATATTCATTAGAAGCGATAATAGCGCCAAATGTGTTTTTCGCACTTGGTTAAAATTATTTGAAAGTAATGAACGTGACCATTTTCCCACTGGTGTACGATGATAAAAATGTGAAGAAAATAGGTTGCTATAAATTATTCTTGGCGCAAACTGAAGAAAATGCTCAAAGGTAAATGTTTTAATTTCTCCCTAAATTTTTCACCCAATGTTATAGAATTTAATATCGAGGCACGATTTGAGTCGTAGAATGGAAATATAGAACAAATTGGTATGTCATTTCTGAAAAAGTCTGATTTTGTGTCAAAATACCTGCATTAGAACAATGCTACATATCTATATGTAAATCTAATGTATGTTAAGCCGCTCTTTCGAGAGATGAAAAACGCAGTTTGAACTTCGTCAATGGACCCAGTAAAACGAGAAATATAAAACTGTCCCTCCCCACATTTTTTTTCGCAATGTACGTTTTAAAACTTACAAAAAGATGCCTTTTTTCCAATTTCAAAAACAAAATGTAACTTAACTTAAAAAAACAGAATGGAACAGCAATATCTTATTATTCCCCAAACCTAACGATCATAATCCTACAGTTACAAATCTAATCAAAAGGAAATTCAACCCGCATCATCCAATGAAAGAATAAACTGTAAAATAAAATATAGCAAATTAATATATTTTATTTGCCACTATTCACAAAACACAATTTTTCACAGTAGTTGTTTATCTGATTTAATCCAATTATTGTAGAATCTGGTAATAAGAGAACGAAAACAAGAAAAATGGAAGGATAATTTGTATTAGAAAACGGAAAGTGGTCTGCAGCGCACTAAACCTGAGATTATGATTTATATGCACATTCACAATCTTTTGTAACAAGTATTCCTATTTGTAACTGTAAAATTGATCTGTTCGCAACTGTAGTGTTTCCTTCAAACCTTAAAAAGTGTATAAAAAGTGTCACGTTTCTAACAGAATTTATCATATTATTAAAGGAAATTTATCCTTAATGCCTCACTTGTGAACAATATGAATCCTGCATGAACGTAACACGGTTAGGTTCCCTGAATATAGCACTACTAACAAGGGCTATATGTTTGAAGGACGTGATGCATTTGTGGAGAATGTTTTCCCTTAGGAAGTCCTCTGTTTAATATTCACGTTACAGATGGGAAACCCATGATCACCAACCATGCAATCAGCCTGTTGGCTTGGGGCTGAACCCCTGTTGAATTCCCAGTATGCAGCACTTTTAACTTCTCTGCCTCTAGTGGGCAAGTATGCAACGCAAATACGTTACTACAAAGTACTACAACTTATAAAGAAAATGCTTCAAAATTTTATATTTAAAGTACTTATGTTACAGAAGGCATTGTGCAAAAATCAAGGAATAGTTAGAGCATTTGACGAATATCACAGAAGAATTAGAGACTGGATGTTTACTATCTGGCTTGTAGGTTTTCCCTGAGTTAACTAGCTTTTTGTTCAGATTTGTGTTATCTTTCCTGATCTCATCAACTTCCCTCGGATTTCTTTGCCAGGATGTAAAAAACTAAGTGAGTATTTAAACGGGAGAATCTCGGAGTTTATTCAGAATGTAAAGTTATGTAATGATTGTTATGTAATACATACTTATCTTAATTCAGTATCAGTAACTGAAGTATACTATCTTTATTGTAATGATTATCATAATTATGTTATCAGACTTAAAAATTATTAATTTGATTTTATTAGTTGACCTTAAATTTTGCCTTGTTGAAAAGTAATTGTTGTCAATTTAATTTTGGCACTTTTGGTTAACTCTAAAGTTAAGTTGCTTGTGTTATTTTTTTTTCTTTTTCCTTAAGGTTGTTTGGTTAACCATTTAATTTTGCTCTTTAGCTCGTAATCTTAACTTGGTTTTTGGAATGTTTTGTTAACGCTTAATCTTAACTTGTTTTGTTTAATGCTGAATTTCTGGTTAGGTTGAATTTTAAGGTAATTTTCACTTTGAATTTTAAAGTTCTTTGTTTTACACAAGTTGGTGTATCAAGTTTAATAAGTTTGTTAACGTACCCCTCTTTCTGGTAAAGTTTGAATCCATATTTTCTGACTCTGGTGGTAAAGTCGTTTATGGTGTTGTAGAAACATTCTTAAGAAACATGAATTTTGTTATGTAATTATTATATTTCAACTGTAGAAACATTCTTAAAAAACCTGAATTTTGCTATGTAATTATTATACACTCACGTTTGTGAAAATTGCAACACCAAGAAGGAATCGTCATAATTGAATGCAATTTAATACACAGTTGAGTGGTAGTGGTACAAATAAATGATTAAATGTTCAAAGCAAACAAACAAGAACAAGAGATCAGAATCAGTATTTTGTGTGGCCACCACGCGCCGCAATAAGTGCTGCTACACGACGTGGCATGGAGTCAAACAAAGTTTGAATGTCTGACTGAGGAAGAGCATTCCATATCGTTTGTACGCGTACCCAAAGTTCGTCTGCAGACGCAACAGGACGAGGATCACGAGCAAGACGCCGACCAATGACATCCCACACATGTTCAATTGGCGACATATCCGGGGAACACGCAGGCCAAGGAAGAAGCTGTACCTGCTGCGCTGCAAAGAAGGATTTAACAATCCGAGCAGTATGAGGGCGGGCATTGTCCTGTTGAAATACAGCGCCTGGCAAGCTTTGAAGGAAGGGAACAGCTTCGGGCTGTAGAACTTCACGGATATACCGGTTGCTGTTCAGATTGCCCACAATTCGTAGCAATTGAGATCGTCTATGATATGCTATGGCGCCCCAGACCATAACTCCGGGTGTTCGTCCACTGTGGCGTTCGATAATGCACTCCGGAAGGTGGCGTTCACCGGCATAGCGTCTGACACGAATGCGGCCATCATGGTACCACAAATTAAAGCGGGATTCGTCAGAAAACACGACATGCTGCCAATCAGCACGCCAGTCTCTATGCTGATTGGCCCATTGTAGCCGCAGGCGGCGATGGTCGTGCGTTAGGGGGATCCTGTATAAAGGAGTCCGTGCGCGCAGTCCACACTGCAGCAGACGTCTACGAATTGATGAAGCACACAATGAAACACCTGTAGCTATTGACCACAGTGCTGCCAATTGTCTAGAGGAAGCTGTACGGTCCGTCCGCGCCATGCGGACCAGGTGTCTATCATCGCGAGCTGACGTCACATTTCGGGGTCCACTCCCGGATTTCCGAGTTGTCCGACACTCGTCCGTCCACTGCTTCCAAACGCGCATCACTGTGCTGCTGTTACGCTGCACACGAGAGGCTACTGCACGATACGACAATCCAGCTTCACGAAGGCCGATGATTCTCCCTCGTTCAAACTCTGTAAGTTGTTCAAATCTCGCTCTCTTTCGTCGACGAGGCATAAGTACAGATTGAGTTAACGTTTACCACTAGCAGATAACCACCAAAAACCATACACGCCTCGCCTCAGCCGTCTATTTATTTGGATCCATCAGCCGTTCAGAGGGCGCTGCTCAGCATACGCATGCGCTACGGATTTGCAATCCTAATCATTTGCATATCATGCGCTACTTTGCATTTCCTGAAAATTTCAGCTCACTCGCGTAAGTCCTTCATGGTGTTGCAATTTTCACAAACGTGAGTGTATTTCAACTGCAGAAACGTTCTTCGGTGTTTAATTAATTTTGCGATTAAAAACAAGTTTTGCAATTCCCTTTCACAAAGTTTTACATTTGTGTTGGGAAACATAATTTATCACTTTGTTTTCGAAATTTACCTGGAGGTACAGTTCTCGGAAGGCTTATCTCTGTCAGACAGCGGCGTCAGGCTTCCATCATGCTAAAGTAACAGCTTGTGCGAGGCTAGCTGCAGGAATGTGTTTTTCTTCTTTCGTAGAATAAGTGGATGACCCTTGTGGGTCAATTGTAACTCCTGCAGAAATAGGGATTATCCGCCAACATCCGGCTTACCACCCCATATCCTCACCTTAATGCGTTGGATTCTCCTCCTAGGGTTGCCTTGCAACTTTCGGCTTTTGGAACTTTAAGCATCGCCAAGCCAGGGTTTGGCGAGAAGAAGAAAAAGAGCTTGCAGTGGTCTTCGAGAGGAGGAATCGGAAGTTTTTTGCCAGACAAGAAGCAATTGCTCCGTAAAATTGTTCGAGAGAGCTCTGTCTACGGCAACACTGGAAAAGATGGCTGAAGAGTTAGCGAAGAGGAAACCAAGGGTCGGAAACGCATGGAGGACTGAGTCCAGATAGAAAGGGCGGAAGGCTCAGTTTTTACTTCCTGGTAAATAATAACTTATATATTTTTCTCTTTATAGATATCCATGAAATAAAAATAGGATATCACTACTCACCTTTTTATTGTCATCACAATGTGGGGAGCTGCCTTGTCACAAGTAACTTGATTCTTGCGGGGGCCTCCTCCTCTTTGTATCCCCAAGGTATGTTTCTAAATGTTTTTTTCTCACACCGGTAAACCACATCTCTAACCACCACCACTTATGTATCAAAAATATTGTAGCTAGTTTGTTTACTTCAAATAAATGTTAAATTTAAATTTACTTGTTTGTTTTCTCTCATAATTTTAGAACACTTGACCTAGTAAATTAAATTAAAACTTGAACGGGTTTTGCAAATGCTGAACACAACGCATAATTATGAAATATTACACTTGTTGTATTATCGTTATGGTATTAACTGCTATATTCGTTGATACTCATTTAACTTACTGACATATTGTTTTCAATGTTGGTCACACAATTTGACCCTTTGCAGTAATTTAGTGTTGATATGATTTAAAAGAAGTTTACACTCAGGAGTAATGAATCAATGATGTGGCACTCAGGAGTAATGAATCAATGATGTTAATTTTCAAAAATACCATAACAGTTTACACATCAGATTTTTTAATTCATTAAATAGGGCAGTAAATCACTGTCTTTATGTCCAGAAAATGCAATATTAAACCTACGATTGAGTAAAATCGGTGCAAACATGCACTTTTAGATAGCCAGCGAAATTTCGTGTGAAGTAGTAAAGTAGTCTACAACATTTAACAAAGTTGAATAAATAATCTCTCAATTAAGGCATTCGTTTTGATTTCATTAACTACTTTAATGACCTAATCTAGACAACTATGCAATCTTTCACTAAAATTTTTGATGACGAAATGTTGTCACAGAATGCACAAGTATTACATTTGGTATAACTTGTTCTAAAGTTCTCTAGAATGGCTCATTATCATCCTACCATCGTTGGAACACGATCATTAGCAATGAAGAGGCTATTATCGGTGTCGGTATCTCTATCTGGTAAAGCGGCGTATAGCAAGATTTTGCTTTTACTGCTGCATTGGATTTTATTTGCCTTTAGGCTTTGGTTTCAAAAGGTATAATGCGGAATCCATCACCGCCTTTTAAAAGGCGAAAAAGTTCAAGTACTACTGTACTGACGTTGATAGATTCATAGTATTGGAGCTTTGTCAAGGTAAATGCAGATACACAAAGTCTCTGGTAAGTAAAATATACGAAATAAAGTTGAAAATAATAAAGTTGAAAAATACAAAATTTATGTACACTATTTACATTATTTACACGTTTGAAACACACTAAATAAACTTTATCTTTGTAGTCTCTAAGATAAATGCTACCATCTGACATTATGGAAAATAGTTCTAGGGCGTTTTACCGCATGCTCGATGGTGGGATCATAATTGATGAGATCTCGTAAGTGTTCATAGCTTGAATTTTCTACGTTCTTGAAGAAGTTGTGACTTGTGGTTAATATTTTGTCTGCGATCGGCCTAATATCCAGTTCTTTATGAATGTGCTCGTTTCTGATGAACCATGAAGCATTAGTAATTTCTCTGAGTAGTTTATTTTGAAAGATTTGTAATTTCTTTCGCTGTATTTTTCCAACCGTGGCCCAAATTGGAATGGCGTAGAGGAGTACTGGTCCAATAAGACAGATGTAGATTCTTCTTTTAATTTTGAGATTTAGTTTAGCTTTTCTTCCGATAAGTGGGCGTAACGCATTCTTTGCAGCATTTGCTTTCTGTAGCGCATAATTGGCCTGTTCTTTAAATAAGAGCTGCGTATCAAAATGCACACCTAAGTACTTCACACTATTTGTAATCGGGAGCGCTTGATTGTCTATTTGAATATCAATTTGCTCTGGTGAGAATTTCTTATATCTTCTATAGAGTACTATATTGCTTTTAGTGGGATTAATTTTCATTTTCCATATTTTGAAATAAGGGGAGATGATGTTAACTGTTTCCTTTAGTTTATCTATGGCGAACTGGGGTTTCATCGACTTTGCCAAAATCGCAGTATCTTCCGCATACTGATAAATTCTTGCTGTTAGTGGTGTCGGAATATCATTGATAAAAATGTTGAAAAAATAAGGAGCTAATACGCTTCCTTGGGGTACACCACTGGTGATTCTTTTTCTGGTGGAAAGTGTGCTATTGATTTTTATCTGGAAGGTTCTATTTTTAAGTAGCTCTGCATTAGTTTAATGAAGTTGGTGTGGAAATTTACAAGGTGCAGCTTAAAGAGTAAACTCTCATGCCACACCTTGTCAAATGCTTTTTCAATGTCTAAAAACCATCCAGCAACTGCAGTTTTCTTATTGAAAGCGTCAGCGATGTATTCCGTAACATTTAGTTACTGGTGGAGTGTGCTATGGAAGAGGCTATTACTCAAGGGTACAGTTATATATCGAAAACCTTTTAATTCATTGGGTATATTTTTGGCTTTTATGTTTTCTGGGAACGTTGACTAGTCAAGATGCGTAGAAAATTCAGATGTTTTTATGTATGCATATAAAACATATAAGCACTGGGCCATTTCACCAATCCTTCTTTGTATTGTGATTATAATATTGATTATAATACAAAAGCTGTGATTATAATACAAAAGCTCAGTAATTATAATACAAAAGCTGATTTATGCAGCATGGTGCGTATTACTTTCTTAACAGCTGGTAGAAAACGTCAATCATCAGAGTAGAGTTCGGCTTTGCAGTCAGTAAAGAAATATTATGAGAAGCGTGTTGTTCATCGTCATTTTTTTAGAAAATGTCACAGTGATGTTCTTTTCAAACACTTTTTTTAACTTTTTAAATCAAGTTAAATATTCTGTTTTTTTTGGGGGGGGTGGTATGGAATTTTGACAAGTACTCCTTAAGCTTCATTTAATAGTTCGATAAATCTTACTGCATAGAAAGCATATAGCTAAAGGTGCTAAGTGTTGGTAACGGAATAACGTCTTGTTTTAAATATTCAACTTTATATTTTTGGAATTTTTTCTTCGGGTTACTCATAAGGTTGTCTATAAAAATGACATCATTTGTTTTATTTTACTTGTTTTACGTATAGATTGCTTCCGGTTTATTATTGCTATTTATTTTTCTTTCATAATAATGAAAATGGGTCGCTGTTTTTTTACACTATATTACACTGTTCGCGGGCACCCCGACATTGTCCACATACACCAAATTAATTTTAATTTATCACAGACAATCTCAACGGTTATGAGGACCCCCAGGGTCCATAAAATCCACTGATCTACACATTCATAATCTACTTCTCCCTCCTGCTAAACTGCTATAGCCGTTTTTCTTACTTAAGTGCAGATAGGTCATAATAACGTAAACATTTGTTAAAGAGTGAGCGTATGTTTTGCTCCAATATGTGTGATAAGAAAGTGGTTTTCCAAGAAATGAAGTGTAAATGTGTTTATTAGAATTATAACTCTTATTCTTTATTAGAAATATATCCTCTTATCTTGCATCACTTTATAATCAACATTTAGATTATTACACACATGTGAGCACAAACAGGCACATATGTTTATACAGATATATGACTATATATATATATATGTGTGTGCTTACGTGCGCGTAATAATCTAAATGCTGATGATGAAGATGTGCTGCATAAATATAACATAACTTAAGCTGCATCATAAGAGTTGTATAATAAGAGCTGTAACTCTAATAACATATGTATATATATATTGTTGCGAAAAATTCGGCGGTTGCGCCTGTATGTAAGCTTTCCAGCATAGCACTAGGGTTGCCATAAAATAGTGTATGGTAGGGTTGCCAGATTGGCGACTTTATCGCCCATTTGGCGACCAAATCGGCGATATCCCATGGTCCAACCGGGAAGACAACCTTCTAGAATAACTTCCTGTCGAGATATTTCTCGAAACCTGTGAAACCTAAGGAAAAGCTATATAAACCCTTGCGTTTCTGAGAGTGTGATTAAGTGTGTGAGTAGTGTGATTAAGTGTGTGAGAGTTGTGAGAATAGCTGCTTACTGTGAGTGCTAAGCTACGCGAGAATTTTGTGAACGGAAAGCGATCGAGATAGTGCTTTGCCGTGAAGCTACCTTTACAGTATAGCTTTACAGTGTATTAGTGATTGTTCCACGGTGTTTATTATAAGTCTAGTGTTGCCATGAAGCTACCTTTACAGTTACAGCCTGAAGCTGTGTGGCTGATTGTTTCAGCGTATTTATTGTAGATTTTCGACGCTTTTAATGGTAATTTTGGAACTGTGCTGTAAATAGGGATTCTTGTAAATAAATTGTGCTTTTTATTGTTCTGCATCGTGTTTTCATCGGATACTCTCAAATCTACGAACCCGTAAAACGCAACAATATATATATATATTTATATTGCGCAAGCATTTACGTACACTGCAAAAGTATGTGTAAATTAGAACGCAGTACATATCATAAATGCATTTGCTAAACATAAGATTTATATGCAAGATGCTTTTTGCTTGTTTACTGAAGCAGCTTCTGCAGAAAATAAAATATTTAAGCTACTGACGTTTCTTAAACCACATGTCAGCTTTCGATAGATAAATAATTCGACAAATACTACTATTAACATCTGAAAACAAATTTTTGATAAATTTACAAATATCGTTATTAAGACCGACAATTAAATATATTACTAATTGTCTAGATATTTAATTTTTTAAAATATCATGGACAAAGGTTTAAAATTTTTAACCACTAAGACATTTTAACTAGCAGTTTTTATATATATTTCAGTGCAGTTTGTCTTCATTCTTTGAATAAAGCTTTCCTTTGTTATTTCAGATTTGAAACATTTAAGTTTAGGATTTTCCATTTGGAATCATCTCGAACAAAACCATTTGTATTAACAAGCTACTGAAATGTAATACGGCATTATTCTTAATTTTTGCGTCTGTCTTTTTTGTCAATTTGACGTAATAGTGAGGCATATTTTGAATACTTTTCTAGACTAAAAGAAAGTCCTCTGAAAATTACAGTCTGTTTAAATGTCATTGTTTCTTATTAAGGAATGAAATGGTACACATTTTCGTTCAAAATTATTCTTATTTTGAGAAAATGACCGCACAATATTTCAAACAGTACTCTTGTTCAACAAAGACGGAATTGCAATCATTTTACGTATATATAAGCATACGTGATATAAATAAAAATATTTAGAGTACAATAAAATTAAGCAACGTTTTGTGACTGATTTATAAACCGTCAAATATTATCCTTCTGTCTCACGAAACGACCATTATGTTGAAATACGATGCTGTATTACTGGAAAAGGAATCAGCTTCACTGCAAAAGAGGCTTCACTGCATTTTCGGCTTGAAGTATGACAAAGCAGCAGTTATGTAATGCGTTTTTTGAGTAGTGAAGATATTAAACCAATTAAAATGTGCTGCAGAATGAAACTGAGATGCAGTGATTTATATCTGTACCTGAAGTAAATATACAAGTGCTGAAGGAAGTTTAAAGGAAGAGTAATTTTTGTGAAGAATCTCATGTTATGCGCAGAAAAGACACTCTCACCTGTTTTGGGATGAATTGGGTAATTCTGGAGTGTTGCTAGTAAATCAGAATACCAGTAACCAATATTTCTTATTCAGATCTGCTTCAAAATCAACGCTATCTTACAACTAAGAACAAAAGGATGAATGTTATCCCATGATACCCCATAATGTTACCCGATGATGTTTACCTCATGACAGTGCTCGACCGCATACTGCCCGTTTAAGACATGCAGTTTTCCAGAATAGGAAATCGGAATATCACACACAAGCAGTTTATACACAAGATATCCACTCCCCGGGTAAAGAAAAGGGAAAAGAAGAGACAAGCTTGAAATACATATATTTCATGTCGTGAAGGCTATGTCAAAAAATAATATCCAAAGCAATTTAACGAACATTTTTCTGTACTTCTTCATGTCCTCATAATATATAGTTATGGTTTTTATTCTTCCTCTTATTACCATAATACTCAGATTTTCCCAGAATACTTTGCAGTTCCTTGCGACAGCATTTTCATTTCAAAGCCTCTTTATGCCGTTTGGCGTACAATTGTCTGTTTATTATTTTTTGAATGGCATTTTGCGCTGCTGCGTATTCTTTCAGACAATGATCTTGAATTATTCTCGAGGGTATTTTGCTCGATATTGAAATCAGAGCTTAAATCATGAGCGATTTACAGAAGGGGGGTATTTTCTCATGAGATTTTTAATAGCTTATCTCTGAACTCTAAAATGGTTCGATTCGTACATTCACGAGAAATATTCGAGTTCTACAAATAGTCTCTAAAATGTTTTAATAACGTATACGTATTATTCCGGTAAATGTTTAAAATTCGCTTGTTTTTTGAAATACCATACTGGACCTTACATTGCGGTTTGGTTATTAATCAGAAGTAAATTTTATCATATTTTATGTGCATAACTAAAGTTTTAAAAAATGTATCAAGCCATGGAAATTATCGGGAGAAAGTCTATTTCCAAATAATAATTATTTAATAGGCAATATTATATTTAACCATGCCTGTAATAATATATATATATATATATATATATATACACGCAAAAGCATACAAAAGTTTAATAATAACGAATTTTCTAATTAACCTAAAAATAAGAAAATCGTATATTTTCACTTCCTTGTACTGTAATCACGAAAACTCCCGGGTACCATATTTCAACGAAAATATCCATTTTGACAGCTATCGAATGCAATTTAACGAAACTTTTGCGTCCTCTCTGTACGTAAGGACTCTATTTCTGCAAACGAATTATAAAACTGATAGAAAATGGATTCAGAAGAGATTTTCGCATGGTGTCTGTACGTACGTATGTACGTATGCATCTCGCATATCTCGAAAACGAGTAGCCTCAGAACGTTGAAATTTCGTGTATAGGACTCTATAACATGTAGATGTGCACATCCATTTTTGATTGCCATCCGCCACAACAAAAATATGCAAATATGTATACTTTTGTTGCGATCGGCTCAGTGAGCTCAGTTTGTTTATTCTTAACGGTTGGTAAATTGCGCAATTTTGGCTTTAAAATCATTGAATTATGTTGCTCTTACCTTCCGGTTAAGCTTCTTATGCCTTTTGTAAATCTGCATACAATATTTGTAGAATTATCAACAATTTAAAAGTTGTTCCATTGCGGCTAATTGGTTTTGCCATAGCTGTTTACTTTTGAAACTTAGCAGAATAGTAGATTTGTTGGCAATCTAGAGAAATTAAGCTTCGCAACAGCAAAGACAAAGCCTTCTTTTATTATTGTGAATTAAATCATGCTTAATCCATTCTGGAATTTATTTGAGGAAGTAAATGTTTCAGATTTGCTTCGTAATCTTGAATACAGATATTTTGAGTTTTTATGCATTGTTGACTTATCGCAAAGTGAAAACTGAATTAGTTAGATGAGAAACACTGAATTGTCTGTGTAACACTGTTTCTTTTTGTTTGTTTGTGTAATTTCTTTTATACATCGTTTTAGATTTATTATAGTATTTGAACAGAACATGTGGCAACGATTAGGTACTTCTTTAGATGATATGATTTTTGTGCATTCTGATTTGTAAAATAAAGGAGATGTGACGCTATTAAGTGAACCTAACGCCAGAGTGTCCCTATGGTAAATAAATATAGTAAATTTTAAAAAATGCATTTATTCTATTAAGGTTTACGCGCTGTCGACGAAGTAGATTTAATTCAATCCAAAATAAGTTTAAATGAAATACAAGAAAAAGTGTGTGTAATTTAATGTTCCGTACAAGGAAGTCATGTGGTACACACATCAGATTTTTTTAAGTACATATGATTTTAAAGTTTAGAATCTGTGGTGAACCTATATGATTAGTTTCGTAATGTTAGCTCCTTCAGTGCGAGAGCTTTTTGTTTTGTTTCTTGCACAGAAATCATTCAATGTATGATTTGTATTTGTTACTTCGTTATTATGTATATTTCAATTACGAAGCTTCAAAACGGATTGCATTATACAACTCATGAGATTAATTCTTTGTACACAAAAAAGGTTATTTAAAAATAAATATATACTCTGCTGTAGAAGCGCCATTTAGATTAATGGCAGAACATTTCAAACTTTAAGGTACTTTAGTTGATTTCTTAATGGTTTTCGTAAAGAAAAATAAATGAAACAATATTTATCTTTCGTATATCGGAAAACTGAACATTTAGATGTTTTGGTCACGTAGGTTTCATGGTTATTTGCACAGCAGTCACGCTCTCAGACCTAAATATAAAAATTGAAAGCCTACGACATTTTGTTCTGTCATTGTTTATACATCGAATGACGGAAGGACTAGCTTGTCACGGTCATGGATAAAAAAGATTTCCTTTAGGCTTTTTTGGAATTATTTTTTCATTTCTGTTTTTTATTTTAAGGAAACTTTTCCTGCGCAGTGTTACTCAAATTGTTTCTGTCCGTTTTCAGCTATGCGAAAAGGAATAGTTCGTATGCAGTATTTATTTTTATTCCAAAATGGGTCTTAGATGTGACTAAATACATGACAATATTTGAAAAAATGCAGAATTTTTTTTGTCACATGCTGTTTTTCTAACATTATAAAAATAAATTTACTTAGAAGTGAGTCTTTTGTCTTTTCTGTTGCATTCTTGTGTTTTTTTTTTAAATTTTCATTGCTTTTTTTAACCTCACCTTCTTTTATAGAATTCAGATAAGGAGCTTCAATAGAAAAATAACATTCAAGCACTATCTAATGAAATATCTAATTTACCAATTTCCCATCTTTTGATTCGTTTCCTCCCTTCCCCCCCCGAGAAAATTAAATAAAATAAATTTAAAAAATTATCCTCTGTAGCCACATATTATTAAGCACATCAACTCGTAAATTAAGCTCACTTTGTAAGGTTAGATTAGGTTATTTGTTTATAAGAGAGCACACGACGGCTATCTGCCTAAGCGGTTTAGTTTATTTAATTATGGCAAAGCACTCGAGGGCTATCTACCAAACGGGAGGGTCGCCTTCGTGGAGGACCTTCAAAGGGAAATTGGTTCGTATACATGTTTCACATGGGGAAACACGAAACAATCCTTTCGCCAGAATTCGAACCCCGAACCGAAAGTTCAGCGATCTTACTGCCCGGCCGCTGGAGGGCCCATGCCTAAGCAGACGGTTCCGGTTTATGCTCATCTTCAAGGCTTGTATTCCATTGGTTGGCATTCACGTTACACATGAGTAAAACCACGAAGGTCAACCATGCAACCAAACCGTTCCCCTGGATTCATTTGATTTGTTTCATTACAGCAAAGCACGTGAGTGCTATCTGCTTAGTAGAAAGGGTGCTTTGGGGGGAAGATGTTTTAAGGGAAACTGGCTCGTATCCATGTTACCTAAGGAAAAGTTTATTCAGCCAGCCCTTCGCTCAAAATCGAACCCTCATCGAAAGCTGATTTTCCTGTATCTTTTATCGTATTTTGCGTTCCAAAAAGTCGCTTTTTAATCATTACTTTTAACTTTTCATAAATAAGAAATCTTATTATTCGTTTAATGCCAAATAAACGACGAAATTTCAGATTTACATTCTTGAGTCTCATTTCTTTGCAGTATATACTAAGTGAAGACTATTAAAAGACGTAAGCCGTTTTTCTGTCAAACGACTATGTCTAATTAATCAAGCAAAAACCGAAGAAGGATGTACAGCACCCTTTTATGGCGTAAACTCAAAAGCAGGATATTCAAATTATACTCAGTGTAAGCCTTTAAGTTAGTCAAAGGTTATAAAGAAATAAATAACTCAAAAAGTGGTCCAAACCTGCACCGACCGAACAGTTCTATTGACAAGATTAAAACAACCTTTAATGCTCATAGACTTTCAACTACACAGCTGGTGTGGCAGCTTGGGATGTAATCTGGGTCAATCGTTCAGCAACCACGGACCACATGTTTTCTATCGGCGGAGAGAGAGCCGGCTAGGGAAGCAATTCAATTTGGCGATTGACGAAGAACCCTTGGACAATGCGTGCCACGTGTGGTCGACCATTACCCTGTTGAAATATGGCTGTGGGCAAGCCCTGAAGGTAAGGACGGACAACTGGCTCCAACACCTCGGAGATGTAGCGCTGGCTGTTTAGGAGTGCGAGAGTGATATCCAATACCGTGCCATACCATAATACCCTGTGCAGGACCAGTGAGGGGAGGCATAACGCAGCTGTTCAGCATCTTCTCTCCGCAGTGGCTCCAGGCTCGAATCCGACTATCGTGGTGTTGCAGACAGAAGCGTGACTTATCAGTAAAGACAATTGCATTCCATTCTGCCGTCCACATCCTTCTTTCATTGCATCATTGGTGGAGTAGACGTCTGTGGTTCTGCGTTAAGGGTAGACGAAGCAATGGACGTCTTGCGGACAGACCACTCTGCTGTAAACAACGTCGAATGGTACGTGCAGACACTGGATGATGCTTACAGACTGAATGTGCTGTGCTATGGTTCTTGATGTGACTGAGCGATAAGTCACTGCCATGCGCACAATGTTCCTGTCATCACGTGAAGTGGTGCATTGAGATGGATGCGATCGAACACGCCGGTCCGTCGTACCCTCCTGCATCCAACGGTCACATATTCGCATTACAGTTGTTTGGTTTCGTCCAACACGACTACCGATTTCCCTGAAAGATAATACACACTCTCAGTAGGTCACTATCCTTCCTTTGTGGAACTCGGATACTTGATCAAACGAAGATCGCTGTTTACTACGAGGCATAATTGATCTTTCTTTGAAAAAACCACGAGAAAAACACAGTTACCGAACTTGAAATCGCCGAAAACTCCACGCCTTAAATAGCGCTTTGAAGTGGCGTCACAGGCGCGCGTGATGTGCGTCTGCGCTGATATTCTAATCATTTGCATATCTCACCTCCGCTTATGCATGTTGTAAATTTCATGTTATTTGCATGCTTCCTTCAGGGTGTTGCATTTACGGTGGTCAGCAATTTAGTAACGTGGCCTTCAGGATGCGGAAGACGCTCTGACTAAGCAGTCTAAAACTTTTTTTAAATACTATCTCTTTCTGGCTCATATAAATAGGCACGAGCTAAAATTAGCATTCTTCCAGGAGAATGAAAAGGGGGAGGTGACGGTATAGATTTGGAACATCACAACTGGATAACATAAATAAATACCTTACAAAATATAAAAATAGGTTAGGTAGATTATAAATAGTTTTTTTCATGTCGCAATAACTAAAACTGCAGATATTGTCATATATAAGATATTTAACGCATACAAAAACAGAGCAAATGAAATCATAATTCTTTTCAACTATGACTGACATAGAGGAAGAGCCAAATGGGCTTTTATAACGTGTTTAAAAATAACTGGAAAAGTGTTTAAAAAGTAGAACAACAAAGTTTTCAGTCATTCTGAATTCTTCAGTCACACGAGCTGAAGAAGCTCCATATTTTTCTGTCAAACGGCATTTGTATGGAAATATGAAATTCAAAAACAATATTTTTCATTTCCGTGAAAATATTTCTGTTCCAGCAATAGGCTTGGTAAAACAGAAACAGCCAATTTAAAAAAAAATATGTGCTGCTGTCGTAACAAATCTTGTGTTTATTTCCTATTTTGTAAAAACTACTTATTATCCAGTACCTTAAGTAACAATGTGTTTAGTTTAGCTTAGCTGGAGATCTGGTTACGTATTTCATAAAGGTTTTCGAAGTTATTTTACATTCTATGATTTATATTTCAAAAATTTTCTCTTGATTTGTAACTAGTTGCATTAATGCATTAATTGAGTTTTTCAAATTACTGAAAATGTCAGTAATTTTGACGTGCAAAGATCAAAAATTCGGCATCTATGGGTATATTCTAATATTTATTGTCTGAATTATTCATTCTGCTTAAATTCATAATTGAATCCTGCGAGAATTATAAGCAATGACAAATGCACATTGTTTCTGCCATGCGATGGCTGCAGTATCTTGCAGATTAGGGGAACTCAAGATTGGGGCATTCTATCATATTTACTTGCCGAATCTCGCAACGTATCATTCAGAGTTTCATACAGTTTTACCCGAGCTGAAGAAGCTCCATTTTTTTCTGTCAAATGACATTTGTATGGAAATCTGAAGTTGAGGAACAAATTTTTTTATTTCCACGAGAAAATTTCTCTTTCAGCAATTGGCTTAGTAAAACAGAAACAGCCAATTGAAAAAAAAGTCTGCTGCAATCGTGACAAATCTTGTGTTTATTTCGCATTTTGTGAAATTTACTTACTGTCCAGTACCTTAAGTAATGATGTGTTTAATTTAGTTTAGCTGGAAATCTGGTTACATATTTCATAAAGGTTTTCGTAAGGTTTGTTTTACATTCTATGATTTATATTTCAAAAATTTTCTCTTTGTTTCTAATTATTTGCAATGACTAAGAAAGAAATTTAGTAAAAAAAATACGCATATTTTATAACCGAATGAACCCTGTAAGTTTATCAATATACTTCATGCGTTATTTTACAGTGTTTATCAAAATTAAAGGATTATGACAGAAATAAAACGTAACTGAAACATAATAAAAAATGCTTAAGATAAATGTGTACAAAAACATTAATTAAGATAAAGTACAAAGTTTGGCAGTTGATTATTCGGAAAATATTGAAGTTAAAACCAAATTTCTGGAAAGTAGAAAATGATGGAAAAATTAAGTCAACTCTTATGGGAAAAAATTACATTTAGTATGGTATGTAATCTTCGTGGACAGATACGCATACCTCACATCTTCATTCCATAGATTTTACCAAAGTCTTGATCACGTGTTGTGGAATCTCACGCCACTGTTCTAAAAGTAAACTTTTAAGTTTCTACAGGATCAGGAAGGAATTTGAAATTCGGCTACCTAAGGCATTAACTACCTAAGGCACACATGTTCAATCGGATTCATGTCGGTAAATGAGGTGGCCAATTCATTCGAGGGATATCTTCTATTTTCCAATATTGTGACACCAGATTTGCTTGATGAGACCGAGCATTGCCATCCATTGGCAAAACATTAGGGCCAGAAGCTGCCCTAAACCGTCTTACTTTGGGCTCCAAAAGCTTGTCCACATACTCAGAGAACATCCACAAAAGATATCGGGGTCGTTGTGGCAATTTGTCATGATTTCCACCGAAACCATTAAACCGTGATCGGGGGAAATGAATATGTTACGGACAAGGGAAGGCAAGTTGCTGGTTTTTTCCTCTCTCCAGATCAAAATATGTCTAAAAGCAATGCTCAGGCTATACCTGCACTCATCAACAAAAATACTTGATCCCATTCGTCTTAAAGAATTTTTTTATTAAAAAATTAAACAGAGGCATTTGCACAGTCTGCTTACATCCAAATGGCATTTTACGGTGATGCATTGTGAGCAGTTAAATTCATTCAACGTTTATAGTTCTGATAAAATTTCGCCTCGTCTCACTCATTTAATCCTTTCTCCAAAATCGTCTTTTGATGAATGCTATGGAAGACTGTCACAAGATATGTTGGTATTAATTTAAATATTTTTTACGGTTTATTTCTAATACGCGGTGCATCATCTTTAAGTCGACAAATACTTTATGATATTAGCTGCCCTCCTTGCCTCTTGGCACGTTATTTTTGCCCAATAGAAACATTTTGCACTTCTCATTCAGCTGTTTGCAGGGCACAGACGAGGGTTCTGCACAAAAACTTGTCTCTAAGTGTTCAGTGATTCGTTGGAGTTTATACCTTTGTTAAAGCAGCATAAGAGGACCCTAGTTACTCAGGCGAAGGCGATCTTTTACGTTAAAAAAAGCTGGTGAGAAACGTAGGCGAGAGATGAGGTTTAGAAAAAACTGAAAGAGCTAAGACATAGGCTAAAGGCTTTGCAAGGAGCTTTGTGTCGGGTTTTGCGAGGAGGGAGCAATGAGAATTTTTTCGTTGTATATATAGATTTTGTAAATGACATTACTTCAGGAAAAGGCGAGAATAAAGTGAATATTTCAAGAATTAGGAAAGATTTTCCAAAGGAAACTTAAAGCAGGGAAGCAAATTTAACAATTAAGTTGTATTATTAATGTTATTTAGATTTGTGAAATTTTGAATAACATGCAGAATTTTCAGTGCATGATTTGAGAGCAGGCATATATTTGATAAAAGTACTAATAACATAATTTAATGCACTGCAGCCAAAACGATTTACAAACTCTGTCATGACTCCCATAACTTCAGGAAAGCAAGTATTTGGAGGAAGGCTATTATTGCTATGTTTCTCTTGTTTATTCTGAAGTGGTGTAAACGTGGATACCGTTTTAGTAAGAAATCTCGGTCCTTACTGTTGAGCCAATTTTTATTTATTGTTTTTGTGGAGTTGAGTGCTGGTAAAAAAGTAATACCTGGTATTACTATGCGTTTTAACAGTTCGCGTTTCAAAGCTTTTTCAGTTTGAGGGCACTTTAAACCCGTCGATCAGATTGTCGTTATTAAACTTTGAGCCATGAGGGCTACTCTTTATATCTGAAAATTTTCGTATAACGTTAGGGTTGTAATTTTTGTTAGGAGTAATATTAATTGGAGAACAAATTTGGACTGTCGTTGTAGAAAAAGAAATCTCTAAGTTAATAAATACTCTAAACTCCCGCCCCAATGGATTCCAGTCGCTACTTGCTGATTTCCACGCGTTTTTGGATTCCCTCTGTGGTACTCAATTCTTACTTTGCATAAACTGTAAAATCATTTAAGTTACGAGTAAACATCATATACATAACTTCCATGTATGAAAGCTCGGGTCGGATTGAGAGATGCTTCTTTCATTTGTCACTGTTGGAAAGGATATGAAAGGAAAAACCATCAAGTTAAAGAACATACCGATGGGATAGACGAAATGTCAAGATAGCCTTGAATAGAGTTTCAGTTTCTCATAGCTAGGTCTGGTCAGGATGTATGCTGTGTCAGAATTTCCGACAGTCGAGATTTCGACTCAGGCAGATTATCGGTTCCCAGGGTTCTGTCAGGACTATGCCAGAATGCCGAAAGCTTGCATCAGATGATTTGCTTACTTTCATGTAAAGACTTTTCTTCTATTTTTGTCAGACACCATTTTTGCGTTTTACTAATAACAAATGTTAAACTGCTTTTCACAGATTAACTCCAGAAAAATACACGTAAGTTAGATCAAGTTTCCTACAAATTTGGAGCAATAGACATTTTATTATTCATTTCTTTACTTTCAAGTTGAGAAAAAAACATATATGCCTCATTTTCAGCAAGTATTAAATGAAAATTAAATTAATGATTGGAAACCTGTCTGAGTTTACCCTTGTATGTCACAAAAGGAAATTAAACTGGTACAAATTAATAACTAAGTACAAAATAAACTGTGATTTAAAGGCTGAGACTCAGTTTCTTAAATGAGATTTAAATATTTTATATATTATTATTATTAAATATTTAACTAATAATTATTAAATACTTAAGTAAATAATTAAGATGTGTTAAAAAGGCATTATATGTGATTCAGGGTAAAAACCAATCTGCACAAGGCTACATATTGAGAGAATTCAACCTAGTTTCTGCCTGTTTTGTGTCTGCCTTGCATCTGAGCCAGAGTAGATGTCACTGGTTTTTGTTTTTTGCTGTTGTTTTTGTTCAGCTATCTTGGGATGCACTCCTGTAATTATTGTCTAATAGGTAAGATTGAACATATTTATAACTGATGAATAGAACGTAAATTAATTTTTTCATCATCTTCATTTTCAATCTTCTATGAAGATTGTTAATTGTATTGTGTATTGTTTCACTTAAGTTAACCAAAAAGTACTTGTTAAATAAAATATCATAGCTGTTTTGACTTATTCTTTAATGAAACTGCTCTAAATAGGGAACATGTTCTCAAATCGCCTTAGCTGTGTTAAGCCAACCGCGTCAGTAATTATGAAACTTAGAATATTAATAAGTTTGAGAAAATTACCTTTGGGAAATGTGTCCAAAAATTGAAATTCTAAAGTTGAAATACTTTATTGTTGAAGTATTATACTCTTTACTGTTGCTGGGCATAAATATTAAAACCTTCTACATGTTGCTGAAAACGCAAGTCAGAAAGTTTAAAAGAAAAATTGTATCGAATAATAATATCTCTTCTAAATGAGTTCTTTAAATGAGTTCTCAGATTATATAGAAAAGTTAACAGATGAAAATTATTTAGTTTAGAAAATTAAATAGAACGTACAATTTCTAATAAAATACTGTTTAGATAACGTAGTTTTCGAAGAAAATCCTGAAACCCTATGTGATATTTGGTTAAAAATGTTTGTAAATTTAAATCTTTAATAGGCCTAAATATTTCAAGTCAGAATTGTTAACGTTTCACACTGTAAATCTGCTAAATACATATGGCAGAAAGTAGTTACCTATTCATGAATGTGTAAATTTAACAAACAATTATTTTCTATTAGTTGTGATGAAAGTTCTGAAATGCAAGAACACTTCAAGGAAGCATTAGAATTCTTTGAAACGCTGAGTAGCATAATTGAATACACTAAGAAGAATAACTTAATAGTAATCCTAGCGCCCCCTTTAGCAAACTCCTACAACTCGTTAATAAAAGCAATAAAGAGTAAATGAGAAACTGAAATGTAGCTAGCATATGTTAAAAATAAATTAATACATGAGTGTTGTACACGTGTGGAAACTAACTAAATTCAAAAATACAATTCAGTTGAATTAAAAGTCAAGATAAACCAAAGCATAATTTTACACAGTATTATACTTATTGTAAAAGATATACCCAGGAGAGAAATGACTGTTTATTTTTAAAACGCAACTCTGGGACATCCCCGAGACAGATGTAAGCAACAGCGGTGTGAGAAAATATTCTCAAAAATTAAAAGTAATGCATGTCACGAAAACACGCAAAGTGTGGAAAATACGAAAACAAATCAAATTAAGGTAAATAAATAAGTTAAGAGAAGTTTCGAAAGTTTCGAGTATTTGCAAGTTCGCTTTAATGAAGTTTTAAAAGTGAACGATTAACACAAGTCACCAGTGCAGGAATGGAATATCGACTCAGGAATCTCAATTCATATAATTTTATCTTATATGAATATCGTCGGATCGCAGGAGTCATATCGCAAGAGTCTCAATTTCCCTCAGTTAAATTCAAATAAGCAAACAGTAACTAATGGTAGCAAATGGTTCTTAAAGTAAGTTCTTATGGTGCTGACGAAGGCTATTTCAAAATTTAAATTGTCGGATTACACATATAAAGTCTAAAGTTCTTTTACTCTCAATGGCTGGCACTAACCGTTTATAGGCTTTGGCCACTAATAAGGCTAGAAGCTGTGGTCTCTTTCTTATGGAGGCACCTAACACGTAGGCCTCCGTGTCCTCCTATGAAGAGACGGACAAATAACACCAATACTTTCTCCGAAATTCGAACCCGAGGCCCTTCGATACGGCAGACATAGTCACTAACAGTTTTCCCGTCTGGGCAGAAGTATACGAATATGAAGTTAGAACAAATATGAAGTTAGAAAATATATTGCATGCACCAGATTCATATAGTACTTATGAAGAATTCTATAGTAATGTAGGTTCTTTTCAATCGTGCAAAAAAGATTCTATTCCTGTGTTTGATAATAATAAGTGCACTATTAAAAGAGGTCATGGCAGCACTCAGCAATGTTTATGTAAGTTGATCGCAAGTTCCGTTGACGAGAAATCTTATTCAGCTAATGCTGGTCATGCTATAATATAATATGCATTATAAAATGGCATCAAAGTTTAGCCCACAGAAATGTATGTAATATAGATACGATAAAAACACTTGAGAAAAGTGATCTGGCAGATGATATTAGAGTTAGCAAATATATGCACTCATAGTGGTAAATGTTAGATTTGTATAAAAACATAACTAGTAGAGAAATTATCCCAAAACCGATTTTACATGTAAAACTCCCTTAGTGCACATACGTGTTTGGGTTAATGATAGTTAACATCTTAGAAAGGAAAAGAGATTTAGTAACTTTGGTAGATGACTATTCACGCTGCACTCATTTTTATTTTATTGATTCAAAGAATAAAGTACTAGATACACTTTAACAGTATGCTGCAAGGACAAAAAATAAATGTAGAAAGAAAAGGCTATTAGAACCTGGCATAGGTGCAAAATACCGAAATAAAACAATTGAAAATTATTCAAATTAACTTACTATTTTTCATTATTCGTTCCTTATTGTCCATCATAGAACGGTGTCATAGAAAGAAAAAACAGTTATTTGATAGAAATGACTAAGACAATGCAATAAAATTGAAAGTTACCGAAAGGGTTGCTTTCTGAAGCAGCAGCTACTACAGCATATTTTTATAATTAGTTAACAACTAATGCGACGGATAAAATACAACATGGGATTACAGAATGATAGGAAACAAAATTTAAGTCACTTATGAGTATTTTGCTATAAGATGTATTTTTTTGTGTAAATAAGAACAAAGCGGCGAAAATTCCGCAACAAAGGAAAAGAAGGAATATTCGTAGGATACGACTTTCGAACATTTCTTGAGGATGGTTGCAGAAGATTCAAATTGATCTAAATAGATAATTAAATGTGAAGAAGAAAATGCAGAAATAAAAACGTTTCAAGTATAATAACTAAAGGTATTCCACTGAACAGATTCTCCTATTTTGAAGACGAAGGATCAGTATTACCTCGAAATAAAGATCCAAAAAGCTTTGAAGAAATTCTAAGCTTACGAAACCTAGAACAAGAAGCCTGGATCAAGGCGATGGAAGAATAATTAAATGCTCTAAAAGATAACGAAACCTATCAATTTACAGATTTACCACCAATAAAATATGGAATAGACAGCAAATGAGTTGTTTCGTACATGCTTGAGAATCATCACTGTGTTACTCCTATATCTTCCTCCATTAGCATACACGTTTCCACGAAAAATCATCTGCATTCTCCTTTTTTGTCATCTTTTCGTCTTCGTTTTCGTTAATCCCTTAATCCAACTCAAAGCAAAACCCAAAAGGTTACCTTGTTTCGGCACCATTAAATTAATATATAAGTACCATTTATCAAGTAATAGCCGATTTCTGATGCAGCCACACCTCATTTGACCTAATTGGTCAATTTCAGTCCCCCATAACTTTATTCAAATCAATTACAGTAGCGTAGAAATAATTAAATTTAGGTGTCGCACGTATTATTCTACATCGTCCGAAGAACAGGTGAGTACGAGTGTTTTCATTTTATTCACTATGCAAAGTCTTCGACCATTTTCAGGCCAGGATAAAACGTTTCTCAGAATGATAAACTAAGTACACAGCTTGACTGCCATTTTGTTCCTTTTACATTCCAAGGAATAATTAAGCAATACACGTCAAGAACAAGTCAAGTCCTTTTCTTCCTCCAAAGTTGATGCAGTTGTTTATCTCCTACAAAAAATAATTTTTAATCATTCCTTCCAGGATTTTCCGAAAATTTAGGCAGAAGGAGACATCCTTCAATACGCATCTCCATAGCTCTGAGCATGCTACCCAGACGGCTCCTCAGACGCGCAGGGTCCTTGCCTCTAAGTAGGCTCACTTATCTCATTACACAACAGAAGGCATTCTTCAAATCTTCAACAGACACATAAAGAGAAAATATTCTTTATTCATAACTTAATTGTTTAACTATTATGGTAGCCTGCATCTTACCACTCATACCTCAGTTTCTCAACTTTGTGGTCAAGGAGTCTCCTTTGTCCCCTTTGTGGGCAGGCATCCAGAATTAACATTAAATCTCTACATAACCCTAACATTCACTGAAAAGAAAATTCAGAGACATATTCATGTTTAAGTCATATAAACATTCTTTAAAAGACATATTCAAACATATTCATTCTTACAAGACATATTCCTGCTTCCATCATACACATTCTGCTCAATCGGTAATCCTGGTGAGCTATTCAATTTTTTAATATTTAGCTGCAAGAATGCAGAAAAGTTCTGGAGTGTTCAACCCGGCACAAACCCATAGTTAAAAAACAATTCCTTTCAGTGAAGATAGAAAATAATGATATCTTTGTAAGATCTATGTCTTCTACTCCACATAAACTACTTCTAGATCCTACCAGGAACCTGGCGAATTCTCGTTTAGGCGTACAGCTAGCATACTAGCACAGAAGAAGGGTGAAAAGTAATCCTTTATTAAATCAAATTTTAATGGAAAGGCACGATCTTCGTGCTTTACAAAACACCGTCAACTTGCGGTGGGAACTTAAATGTAGCATATGTTTCAAGTCGAATCTGAAATAGAATAATGTTGGATTCGTAAGTTTTACACCTAACAGGTTGACTCTCATAAACCTAACAGGCGGGACGATAATCCGGAATGGCCAAACGGCTTACTGGCGTAACAGCGAGGTAGCAACGAAACGTGCTCTGGCTAGCAAAAACACGCTCTGAATAACCTCAGAGTTTTACCCTTATAAATACTCACTTCACGTAACTTTAAATTTACATCCTGGCGAGATTCTATGCTCATAGAAGGTATCAAACTTAAAATAAATTTCTGATGCTAAATAAGGGAAACCCTACATCTTTAAAATGTGTTCAATGCTTGGTTTGAAGTTCTTCCACTCTTTACACAACAGGATCTATTCTTTTTATTATATCTTTCAGAGAATCGTAGTAAAAATATGCCTTCGGCCTATACAGAATGCTACTTAGATAACATCAGATCTTCACTTTAGTTGAGTCTTTTATGTCATAAATGCGCTGGAGCTGTGCGCTGGAGAAGATATGGTTGAACATATGCGCTGGAGATTGCAATGTATTAAAACAAACAGCAATCACTATTGCAGTGACAGGAAAAAGAAAAAAAATTCCGGAGTTTTCACACCACAACAACCATTTTTTTTCCGAGCAAATTGATAAATGCATTGAAAAATCATAAATGCAGTTGCAGCGAGACACGTATTACCAAAATCACCGACGTAAATCATTTAAAAAATGAACAATGTAAAGGACAAATTACAAGGATTAAAACGTTTATTGAAGTTACAAATTTTCCACCTGAACAACATTTCAAAAGCTAGAGTCCTCTCCCTCAATTTTGCAGCTTCGTAGCCATCGCTATCCACCAACTTAACTTCACTCCAATGAATTTCTGGTTCTCAGGTTATCTGAAATCTAAGTTGTACATATGAAATCTACGATATTTGTTAGAGTTGAAAGAAGACATACAACGTGATGTTATTAATATTTCTCCTGCGATATTATTGTCATTGTTGCCAACAATCTCCCACGCGCAATGCGTTATCATTTGCGAAGGCGGGCAAGTTGAAAACTAGCAATTCCATTAAAAGGAGTTTTTTTACATCCTCTTCTCTCTCACCTTGCCATTGGTCCTTTACTATGGTGTTCTTTGTAAATGTTTTACGCCAGCAATTTTCGTCATATAAAGTGGCTCCCAAAAGCGTTCGTACACTCATGATTTCCAATGAAATAGGGCTTTATCCGAAACTTTATTTTTAAGAAATTAATAATCAAATAATGACAACCATTTTATTTCACAAAAGTCTTCGTACACTTCAAAAAAATCTTAACATATTAGTAAATATTTTCATCTTTCGTTAAATTAATATTTATTAGGATATTCTTTAGCATCCACAACAGCTTTAAAACGTCTGGGAATAGATTTTACTAGTTTTTTTGTAATTTCTGTATTAATGTTCATCCATTCTTCCATCATGACTATTTTGAGTTCGCTTTTCATTTTGATGTCGTGTTTTCGTACTCTAACCTCCAGTTCTTTCCAAATGTGTTCTTTGGGGTTTAAATCTGGCGACTGAGCTGGTGTTTTCAAAACTTGTGGACAATCATAGAGACACCAAAGGCGAACGTTGAGAGCCGTGTGCTTAGGATCGTTATCATGATTAAAAATAAAGTTGTTTCCAATACCCAAATTTTAGGCTGATAATTTTAAATAGGCTCTTAGATTATTTAAATAAAGAGAATGATTCATTATGCCATCAATAATTACCGAATTATCTAGACCTGATACTGCCATGCACAACCACACAAGAACAACTCCACCGCCATGCTTAACTGTTCCAACTAAGTTCTTAGAATGAAGTTCCTCATTTTTTCTTCTGCATACAGTTACTCGACCATCGGAACGAAAAATGTTAAATTTGCTTTCGTCAGCAAACAGGACATTATTACAGTACGTTTCGGGTGTATTTATCATTGATTTTGCGAATGAAACCCTAAACTTTCTGTTTTTCTCACTAGCAAAAATGTTTTTGCAGGCAGAACGCCCATGTAATCCAGCTTCTCTGAGAACTCGTCGAACAGTTTCAGGTGAAATCGAGGTAGAAAACTTTGCATTAAATTCTGCAGAAACTTTTACCACACTCAAACGTGGGTTTTTCACAAATTTTCTAATAATAAATCTCTCATTCATCGTTTAGTTTACATTCTCGATCGACCTTTTCTTACCTTGTTTTCAATCCGATTTCCTTCTTTAAAGCATTTTATCACATACTACACTGTAAAATGGGATAAATTAACTAATTTAGCGATTTTTCGAATTGATTTACCACTACTATGGTGAAAAATTATCAATTTTCGAATGCTGTTTGTAATTTCTTTACGACTGCTACCCATTTTTCAATAATAAATAGCATATTCTAAAAGTTAAGAAAAAATTAAAGCAAACGATTTTTTTAAATGCCACCACAATGCAAAAATTAAAAAAAGCCGCAAACGATCATTCTAATTTTGATTTTAACCAAAATTATTTCAGTGTACGAAGATTTTTGTGAGATAAAATGTTTGTCATTTTTTGATTATTAGTTTCTCAAAAATAAAGTTTCGCTGCATTTAAAAAAATATTTCATGTAATTTTGTTACGGATAGATTATAGATCTTATTATAAAAATCTCATTCAGAAAGTTTCCTTTTAATTAATGGATAGAGACCTATTTAAATGAAAATCATAAGTGTACGAACACTTTTGGGAGCTACTGTATGTATCGCTTCAAAGCCATATATCGTTCTAAATGCGCTGATCAATTTGCGCAGGAAAAAAATAAATTTTCCCATTAAAACATCTTGAAATGTTTACACTGTCAGTATCATGAATAATCATGAGCTGGTAATCAGGAGTAATAATGAGCTGGTAATCAGGAGTAATCATGAGATCTCTTTTGCTTTAAATCAACTCAATCGAGCGCATATAGTGGAAAACCAATATCAGAAATTTTATTTTGATTGAGCGAGATGAAAGGTCATTGCGTATTCATATATCGGAGAAGTTCTGTTATTACCACTTTTATATATATACAGAAAGAGAGAGAAAAATATATATGTGTTACCATTTTTCGTTGATAATTTAATACCAATACAATTATTGATCTTTAAATAGAATGAGGGATAAAAAAAGAATAACTTTGCTAATAATTTTATTAAAAAATAGGAAAACATTTCTGAAGATATCAAACGAAAGAATCAATGAAACATTTGCAGAGATTTTGCAAACTGAGAGCTGATTGAACACTGAAATCGCGAGCAAAAGATTTTGTAAAATTTGAAGGAAAGAGAAATTTTACTAATCGTTTAAAAATATCAAGCATGAAGTAAAAATAGAAATATCTATTACGAATTATTTAAGAAGTATTACTTCATTTATTCCTTGAACGTTTAGTTAAAAACCATTCAAACCTCTATGAGCTTTTTTACGCTACTATATAAAATCGAGATTTTCATTTAAGTGAACAGCTTTATTATAGTAAAAACATAAATGTACAGTACAGTAGGGAAACCAAGCATCTTCCTTCGTTGCAAAACGAAGGCTGTTAGAATGGTAATTTTCCTAGATTTAGATAAATTTATGCAATACAAGATTGTTCAAAATTAGGTGAAACTTCATATAGTAGACTGCAATGAATATTTTGCCGAAATTCTGCGTATTACAAGAACTCTGACATTGTATTCTTTAGGGAATGAAAATAATCTATAAGTGGACAAGAATTGCCTGCTATAATTATAAAAAGTAAATAAAGTAAATGTAATCACCTGCAAAATAATATATTATTATTATTATTTCAAATATTATTTCTATAACTAATTATTTGTGCATCTAAAGTAGTCTTTTAATTTTCGATTCTATAAAATATCCCCAAATTTGTTTTAGCAAATTCAATAAATTGGCTTGAAAACTCTGACATTACCAAAATCAATGTATTATTGTTTGTTACTGACTTTAATTTTTATCATAAACTGACAATGCATTTTCAAGACTTATCACAACATCGTTGAATTTTTGGATTAATTGTTAGACTGTAATATCACTATTGCGACATTTTTTTTTACTTTAGTTTGTTTGATTACTAGTTGAAGTATACGATGTCAGTTACGTTAGATTGATTCAAAAATAACGATTTGCAGTCATACATTTTGCAATCTGATGTGATACGGAACCCACATAAAAATTTCGATAGAAAAATAAAGTAATTCTCTCTCATTATATCAGCAGCAATGCACGCAGTTTTTAATGGCTTTCTCCTTTCTAATCAAGTGCTCTTAAAAGCTCAAGTTCCATAAATTATTTCACCCATATTCAATTTTAGTTGATCAAATGTGGCAAAACATTTGTCATAATTGATTGCAAATCAATAACGCGAACAAACAAACTTACAAACAGACATTCTTTTTTACATATATTAGATTTTGTAAAACGTATTACATTTTTTACTAACAAACTCTACGATTTGAGTAGGACAATAATTTTCGAGATAAAGCATTCTTATCTCCAACGCTCGAAACTGTTGCCACTCGATAAAAGGATTGCGAAAATTAGTATGTTTAGCGTTTTTAATTAATGTCTCGGCTGATTAAAGTCGTACGAAGACATGAACAGTCGAAATGGCTTCCCACGAATTTTTGGAATTGGGAATAATGTATTTAATGCTTGGTATTGTTATGTTTTATTTCGCTGTAAAAAGCAAATTTTTTATTAACAAACTTTGCGTTTTGAAAGCGTGCAGTGGCAGCACATCTGGAAGTAAAGCAGATTTTTATCTCCAGCTCGGAAAAATGACAGCGAAAATTAGCTCTTTGAAAGTTTTTGATTAATATCTGTAATTTTAGCTTTTTCTTTTTTTTGGAAACAAGTGGACGTCGACCTTTCCCAGGAGCCAGAAAAGACTTGTAGAAAGTTTGGTGACGATAGCTACAGCAGTGACTGAATTAATGGCGTGCAAACGAACACACAAACATTCTTCTCTACATATATGTGGCATATTTCCAATTGATTGACGAATATAACTTTTGCCGTTGGAAAACAAGTCGCCAATGCCAGTCTTTTACGTGACTGACTGACGCTTTTCTTTTAAATTTCAGTTCGAGAGTGACTTGATCTTAGTTTTAAACTCACCTGCTTTTCTTATACATAACATATAGTTAAGAATATGATAAAGATTTTAATCTTTTGGTCGTAAAGCAGTAGTACGAGTACCGCATTGCTAGCACCATAACAATAGCAGTTATCTTTACAAAACTACAATTCATGAATCTGCTAATGACTAAAGTTTCATAATAAAATTCCTAACAATTCCGGTTATTCCAACACAATCCATCTCACTTACTAGGCATATCTTGTACATACAAGAGAAGATCACTTTTAATTTGGCAGCAATGGCTATGATGGCTTCATTAACGGATCAGGATTGTTCCCTTTTCGTGTAACGTTTAATCTCCGTCAATTAGAGTATTTCACAAGCCCATCGGGGATTATAGATATGAGGCAAGCAGAGAGACACGACATTCTCAGACACCGTGGACTTGCACATCCAATTCTCTTCTAATACCGATTTAATTTGTTGCAAACAATTCTCACTAAATTTTGAATGCATCGAATAGTCACGCTAATGATGTTGTACTGAGAACTTATCTTGCAATTATTCAGTTATTTCAGGTAAGCAGGATTTCTGGTATATGTTAGCTTTAGCGAAATAGCCAGAAGGGAGGGTTTGAAAAACTTCTTTTGATAGTTACACTCGGTTATTACTCAATGTGAATTTGCATTTTAAAACATTTTGTCAGCTCATATGCTTTTAATTAGTAATACAGGAAAACGAAATCTTGCATTCTCTCTTGTTTTTTAGACTTTTCGAACGACAATACATACCTAAAGAATTTAAGCGGGAATTTGATATTGCAGTTCTGATTGTCATTGCAGTTTCTGTTCATTAATAATGAATTCACATTCTAATAAAAATATCTGAATAGTTTGTAGGGATTTATATTTAGTTTTAATAACCAGCTAAATTTAATTTGAAGTTCTTTCCTATAAGCCTCCATTCTCCTAATTGTGTGATAGATTAGTTCAATTTGGTAGCGCGCGTGAAGGAATGAAAATTCTACCAGTGGGAGAAAAAGTTCAAATATCAAGTTCTAGAACGGAATGTTAGAGAGTTTGGGAAAACTTTAAGCATGTTGCAGCGCGAGCTTCGGCTTAGCAGTTATTGCTGGTTAAACGTGGCGTAACGGCTATTATTTTGCTGCCACTAAACTTATCAACACCCTATTAGGAAACATGATTGTCGGAGCCCTGTAGCGTAATTCTACTACTTGTTAATATCTTCAAATTTCTTAGTTTGATTCTTACTGTTTCAGTTGCCATCCAAGCAGAGGCGTAGTGTGTTAGCGTCGAGTTGAAGCATTCCAAATAATTTAAAGAGTGTAATAAAGGGTAGTTTTAACTCTTCTCTGCAATCACTACTCTCCAGATTTCACACAAGAATTAGAAGTAGATCTTACAAGTTTTACATTAACTTATTACTTACTAACTCGAAAGTATTTATGAAATAAGTAGGAATATTAGCCTGCCAACTAATAGATTTTAGACTATTTTTTCCTAGATAGTTGCGGTTTTAGTTAAAAATTTTATTCTGTCAGTCAGAAAAAAAAGTTAATTGATGTAAATATCATTGATTTATTAAAGTTAATAAAGTCCAAATTTTTACTTTCTGAAATTTGTTAAGCAAAAATATGCAGAGAAGAAATATATGTCCTGTTATGCTAATTAATTACTACGGCTTAGAATATTTTTCTTAAAGAAGCAGACAAGTGTGGCTTTTATCGAATATCAATGACACTTCTTTTTTAAAATTTACTATATGTAAAATATGGTTCTAACTTCATGTGAGATATGGATCATTTTCATATGATGGTAAAATCAAGTTTTAAAGTATTATGTAAGCGCATTTTTAATACATAGCCTTCATTATTAATGGAAAATCATAGTTGTATGAGGTTAAAAAACAAAATCATAGAAAAAATAAAAGAACGTAGAAAAATTTATTATATACTCGAATCAAAGATAAATTTTCATCCAACATGATAATATTTTTAAAAGATTTTTTTTAATTAGTAAATCTGTCATAATATATTCTACTCGGCATAGTCCAGGCTTTACACAGAGGGTTCATTTAAAGAGATGGGAAATTTGTTTCCGATATCTCAAATAGGTAGCAGTTTTCTTATATTTTGGTTCATGACGAATGGCTCAAAATTTTACTACCCTTTACCAAACTTTACTTAGTCACATTAGAATTTGCACTGACCAAATTTGTGATCATTGAGAAAGCTTTCGAATTGTTTTCCTTTGAATCATTGGTTCTCAACGGGGTAGTATCTTTTCCTTAATTTTAAAGCTCCCAAAAAAATTCTTAAACCAATCCTTGGCTTTACGTCATTTGCTCTAGCAATAAAACGAACTTAGCGACGGCTGCCTCAGGCAATTCTAAGGATGGCGAGACAAATTTGTATTCTAGGTGGGGATACCTTGAAGAACTCCACACCAAGATTCTTCTTCGATCCCAACCAGCACTGTGCATGCGTCAACTGTCTTCGTACGCTATTAATTGCAGCGCATGCGTTGAGCATCTTTTAGATATAAATGTTTGATTTGACTCGTGTTTGTAGTATTGCTTTTCCTTCGCTTCGTCTTTGTTCTTTTCCCTTCAATTTCGATTTGCTTTCATTGTTTATTTGGCTCGTCGGCTAGGTAAGTGCACTTTTCTTTATCGTTATCGTGAATTATTAAATTTTAGAATCACTTTTCTCTCATCATGTTTTACTGCCGCCAACGATGTTGGTTCAGACGGGTCGTCAGTACAGTTCAAGTAATTGAAGTTCGAATTTGTTTCTTCGCAGTTGAATTAGCAATATCCATGTATTTACTTTGTAACAAAGTGTTGCCTAATACGACGATGAAACCGGCTCGTTTGTGGGAGCATTTACAAAAAACGCGTCCTGACAAACAAAATAAAGATTTATCGTTATTCACGAACATCAGAGACAAGTATATGAAGGCAACGTCTGTCTCCGGCTTATTGGAAACTTCATCAAGAAAGTGCAACGATGGTTTGATAGCCTTTCCTAATATACCAGAATGAGTTGCTAAATCGGCAAAACCTCACACCATCGGGGAAAGGTTACCTCTGCCGGCTGCCAAAGAAGTTTTAGAAACGGTTTTACATCATCCAGCAACATCCAATATTGTAAAATATGTCCTATTAAGCAATGATGCAGTGCGACGAAGAATTGATGAGATGGCTGAAGATGTTGAAGCTTCCTTATGCAAACTTTTGATACCCACCGAATTTTCTGTTGAGGTTGATGAATCAGGCTTGCTAAGTGCCAATGAGGCTTTACTAATAGTGTATGTCCAGTTTGTGAAGCAAGGGAAAATTATTTATGAGAGAAGTTTTGCAAGAAGCTTGACTGCAGATATTAAAGACGAATCTATTTTCATTACTGTCAAAGAAAATTTCAAAGGAAAAAATACTCCTCTCCGAACATTATGTCTATTGCCACTGATGGAATTTGTGCAGTCGCGGATCGTCATCGCCGGTTCATCGCCCTTTTGAAGGAAGGGGTACGACATGTTTTAGCTGTTTACTGTATCATTCATAGACAGCATTTAGTTACTAAAACCCTCAGGACCGTTTCATCAGTCTTTACAATATGTCATATCTGCAGTTAAAAAAATTCGCAGTAATACTTTCAAAAATCAATTGTTAGGGCAAATGTGTAAGGACAACGATAAAGAATTCAACCGCTTACTTTTACATACCGATGTTCGCTGGTTATCCAAGGGCCCGTGCCTCAAAATGTTCTGGAAATTTTTCACATCTGTACTTGAGTTCTTCGATAACAAAGATATAACTCTGAGAGACAGATTGCTACAATTTAAGAGTCATGCTGTTTACATGATCGATTTATTCGCAAAATTCAGTGGAATAAATTTGCAGCTTCAAGGTGAAGAGCTAAATTTAATCACAACAAAACTTCTTATTTCTGCCTCCCTAAAACACGTGCCTTCCTAAAACTTTGTGCAAGCAGAATTTTTGTCGCAACGAACTCAGCCAGTTTCCAGTCTTGTCGGATCTGCATTAGAGCAGTAAAATCCCATTCAATTAAACACAAGGTTACTGTCAACAGAGTCTTTGCGCAAAGCCTTTTCAAACTTTTTAGGGCTTTTTTTCTTTGGAATTCGCACAATAGGTCATAAGCTTTTTATGAATATTGAGACAGCTATAGTTCAGATTCAGGAGGAATTGGTCGAACGTTCAACTAATGCAACTTTGGATGCCAGCTTCTAGAATGGTGAACATTTCACAGGATTTCGGCTTCAGAGTAACTTTAGTCGGCTCTACCCGTGACTGTGGACTATCGTCAAACATTTTTAATTGATTTTCTTTTATGTTACCTTGTAGAGCGAGGATTGAGTGCTATGACTTACCTAATTACAAGAAAGAGAATTCGACTACAAACCACGGAATTAGGCTACTTGCACTTTCAGTCTTTCTAAAACTATTAAACTGAATGTTCAGAACCTGACTCTGAAACAACAAGCACAACTATCCCATTGACACACTTTTTTGTTTCACTGATAATTATCTTTCAGTGTTCCATTTTTTGCTGTTCTTTTTAATTATCTAATTGGAATAAAGAATTCTTAAACGTAAAAAGAAATAAGCTTTTTTTTTTTTCTTTAGTCATTTTAATTTTAACAAAAGAAGTGAAATTACTTTCCAGGTAAAAAGTATCGATTTAAATAAGACAAATTTCGTGTGTAAGTTTACTAAAAAATATTTAAAATTTCTGCCTTTCATAATTCTGTAGCCCCATTTCCCCCATACCCTATATTAGATATTCACAAAGGATGGCTTTAGATGTTTCACTTGGAGTGTAATACCTCTTCTTTAATTTCCTGAAAAGTACTCCAGAAAAACTATTAACACAATCAACCTTCAAAATAACCATTAGAACAATAATGAAATATTAATTAAAAATGATGCGATTGATCTCAGATTGATTGATTGTGTCTGTGCTGTGCAGAAGTGTTACTTGTTGTTCATTATTGGTTACCCCTGTTAGAAAATTTAATGCTTCATCGCAGCTAATGTGAGGAAATGGCAAGTGTCAAATGTGTCAAATCCCTGTTGTGGTCATCCCAATGTTCGCTTTATTTGCTTTGTGTGAGTGAATCGTGTGTTTGTACAATCATAAGTTTGGGCATCCTAAATCACGGATTCTTTGGTTTAGGCCTTGAGAGCTTACGCCATAATCAGGCCCAGCTGTTCTATTCATTATTATCGGAGTTAAAACACATACATACTTCCGTGTTTTGATACTCAATAAAGAGAACATTGAGCTTAAATGAGAGAACAGTTGCAGAAATTTTTAATCTTTGCATAGATTTATATGAATTACTTAGACAAAATTATTCTAACGAAGAATGGGAAAAAAGAATGGAATGCAAAGCCGTTTATCGAATTTAAACCATGCTGATACTATGTTTTCAAGTTAACGTTAATTTATGAAATTTAAACGAGGGTATATATTGCTGTCAATCAATATCTGCAGCAGATAGTTTTCTAAGTAAAATATTAGTAACATTTTAAAATGAAACAAGTTATTCCAATCTCATATATGTAGGGTTACAGGATCAAGAGCACGAGATAAGTATAAAGTAAATTTATTATAAAATTACTAGTATGAATGAAAGATGATAAAAGATGTGATGATAATATAACATAATAAATTGATATAACTAAAGGTAACGGTCACCTCACAAAGATTTGTTAAGTCCATAACATTTCGTGTAATACTGAGTAATTCTTCCACACTATCAGTCTCTAACAGTTCTACAGGCAAGTAAGCTCATGCCTTGAGAGAACACGTCTATTCTCATCCATGGCTAGCTACAGACAAGCATCATCCGCTTGGACCCGGAACCTAAGCCTTGAAGGAACTCATCTGCTCTTTACCAGGTCTGGTACTCGTCTGCCTCTGGCTGTTGTCTGCGCTGCGCTGGGCTGGCGGCAGATGACGTCAGCTCGCTGGCGGTTCTGATTTCCCACATATATGCTGACTGAATTATTAGTCAATTTAAATACTTGCTAAAAATTGAAATTCTTTTGTTATTTAGCTATACATGACGTAAAGTATCGCAGCTGATAAATATAGATATATAAATAAAAAATATCGCATAAAAATATCACATAAAATATCACAGCTGATAAATATAATATATGATAAAAGGAAAGAATGGTATACTGGTAGATAACATGCCGTTGTATAATGTATATATAAAAATATTAATTGCTGCTCTTTTTTCCATGTAATGCCTAATATCTTGCTTAATTAAGCTGCTACTAGACCTACTCGAAAGTGTGTCAGTTGCTTAACATTAAGACTGCAAGATAAATACAGGAGGGAAAGGTTGTGAAAGACCCTTTCATTGAACTCAGTTATTTACAGACGGCATAGTCTTTGTGCTATGCTATCCACTATCTTAATTTACTCTCCACTTGTGGCGATAAACCAAAAGATAATGATAAACTAAACTAAATTTAAAGATAAGCTAATAGTTCAAGACTACAGAAATTAGTTTAAACTAGCAGGTGGAGTCAGAAACCTACAACGGAGTGATATTAAACCTCGGCTGCAAGAATGCGAAGCCGAGGTTAGAAATTTAAACAGCTGGTGAGGACAACAAAGGACGCGCTGAATAGCGAAACATACTCTGACTAACCGTTTCGCTACTTCAGCTTAAATGCACTCTTTTTCGCCCTAACTCACTTACGTCCTTTCGAGGAAGCCTAAAAAATTAAAATAAATATTAGTAAAACTAATATACATTTCACAACCACACATCAGTCAGCTTTACTCTCAAGCATCAAAGCGAGGTACAAAAAATAATTCAAAATTTATGTTTGACTCTAGCATCCTGAAATGTATTTGTTTATTTATTTTCCTTTATTGTTTTCAAAATCAGTAAATCTATAGAAATAGGTTTTTACTTTGTTTTACTTTGTGTGCACAGTATAATAAAGTTTCATTATGTGGCTCATTCACAAGTCTTAAGCAACCATGAATCATCTTCAGTTGAAAAACATTTATTCTCCTCTCTGGTAACACTTAGAGTTACTGGAAGAAAAATTCGTAGTTGTATATTGAACTGTCTTTAAAGACTGTATTTTAGAATAAAGTGTGAAAGTTCTTTCCACGTCTTTATTTCCTCGAGATTAGCACTAAACTTCTTGATATCATTTCTGTTTCTCACCAAACAGCTGGGATATTTAGAACATTACTTAGAATGCAACAACAATATGGTTCTGACACAGTACTCAAAATCCGTGTAAGCATTAATTCATTAAATTTACGGTCCATTTCCGTTAAGGATCCTAATAAGTACGATATTTTAAAAATATACGTACATATGTAACCTTATCACGTCTTATGTTTAGAGCAGTTTGCCATAATATTGAAATAAAATTCAACTGATTGAAGTATTGAATACTCTTCCGAGTAGAACAAATTCAAAATTAATTTTATTTCACTTCAAATTACAATTAAAAGACAACCTCACAGTTCGTATACCAATACAAAGCTTTTAGTAAAAGGGGCAGGGGATTTATGACAATCCAATGTTTTTTATAATACCACACTTATGCAAAGTCAGCATTTTTAATAAAGATACAGATAATTTATGCTTGGCTGACAAACAGTAATGTAAATGAACGTCGTATTTGCAATATGGTGCCTCGTATAACGTTGTCCCTACACTTCTGAAAATTGCTTTTTTAACCTGAAAACTGATCTTCTGAAATGTTCGTGCAACCTTATGAAGGTTTCTGTATTTCGGAATAGCGGCCGAGAAGCATTAAACGCACCCTTAGGAAGAGATCTAATTTATGCATCGGAAGCTAGTTCATGATAAAAAATTCAAATGTACATACAGAACGATTTATAGCACACGGACGAATAACTGTTGATAGGTTAAAGATTAAATTTTCGTGCAGTATTTTATCAAGGAGCCTGACAAATTTAACAGGCTAAAACTTCGAAACTTCTCTTACAAGAAACCATTCCGCAGTCATTCTAACATTTAGAGAAGCTTATTTGTGCTCAGCTGTCTTTTCATTCAGCCACAAGTATTTGATTTATTCTTCTTATTTTAAGAGTAACTGGGCTCATTTCAACAGTCTAACATCATTCACAATACTCTAACTTGGCCCCTGCCTACACCCACGCTCTTGGCGCTCACTTAACATAACACCCTCCTTTTTTTCTGTGTTATACATCAAAAGTTATTTTTTGTCTATTTTCTATATGATTTAGCATGGCTGCGAGTAAGTATCACGATTGAAGTCGATAGAGTCTTTTCAGACATGATAGGACGTACATGACAAGAACTTCAATTCCAGATCTATACCTGCGATACAAGCGAATGCACTTATAGATTATCCGTAAGTTGTGCACAAATGTTGAAGAAATTCTTTATATATTAATATAAATTTTTGCGACATTTTTTATTTGTTCTATTGTACAATAAACTTTCAAACCCTCAAAGAAATTATGAATCATTCTGCCTGGTAAATAAAGTTCCACAATAGGTAAAAACATTGTACTCATACCAGTGAAGTCTGAATAATAAAACATTCCAATACCATAAATAATTATCTATCAATCTAATATACGTAATCATCGTGCTCTTTCCTTTTTATGCCCTCCGCTGAATAGAAAATTTTACAGCAAATTTAAACAGAGAAGATTTTGCAGTCTTTAATTCTTAAAATCTCAGAAACTGGCGATTTCATCTGTAAGGATAAAGCCTGCTTCAACTCAGTGTTAAATTAACTATAATGAAGTGAGTTCAACTTGCAAATTTCCCTTCTTTTATTTCTCTGTGTAAAGATGGCAATGGAGCTATTGTTCTAAATTCAAACTTAGGACTTTAACTGAATCAGAAAATTTGATTCTAAGATCAGTCAATTGTTTTGTAAAGATGATTATCGTAACTCCCAAAATCACATTAATCTTAGTTTCATTGTACATTCTCTTATCTTTTTCTTAAACGCCCTGTAAATGGAATTTCCTTAACTTGGAAGTTACGGACGTGAATCGAATAGTTGACTTTTGGTACTGTGCCAAACTTAGAAGAGTAGGGATGTTTCGTAGAAATGATTAGAAGTATTGCTTTAAGGATTTTGCAGCTCGAGTTGCTCAGAACTAGAGTGTAATTAAAATAATTTTTAAAAATTCTTGTTGCATTGTTCTTACAATCATTACATGTTTTTTCTTCTATTATCTTGTTATTATGTAACATAATTCTATGTTTTGTTATTCATACTTAGTGAACCTTGCATTCTCAAAAGTTTAGCACAAAAGTATTTTAAGTTTAAACTAACTTATTTCTAAGTTAGTGATGTGAAGTTATAATATATGTTGTTATTTAACGCTGTGTGGCCAGTAATACCTGAACGTACAAATGGCTTATGTTATCATATTTTTCTGCAAGAGGCTCTACCGGAATTGCTGCAGAATGTTTCGGCTGTCGTTCGTCATCGCATGTGGTTCCAGCATGATGGTGCACCAGCCTATAACCACGTGTGGGTCCGCAATTACTTGGATGGAACATTTCTGGGCCGATGGATTGGCCGTGGTGGACCCTTTCGATGGTCACCTTGTTCGCCAGATTTATCCAGCTTGGATTGTTTTTATAGGGCCATCTGTAGAGCATTATTTACGAGACTCCCGCTGACTCACTGGAGGACCTCGTTGCACGACAATCCATTGCGGCTGCAAGCGTGCGCGAAATGCCTGACATTTTTCAAAATGTTCGTCAATCCTTTCTGCGACGTTACCAAGCATGTATTACTGATGGTAGTCGCAATTTTGAGCATTTATTGTGAATACTGTATTGTTGCAAAGAAGTACTTTGCGTTGATTTTGTACATAAACACATTTTCCTCTCGTGTCGTTTTTTTGCGTTCGTGCCTTAACCCGTCACTTTCGACCCTACATTCCTATAAAAAAATGCATGTTTGAGTACGCTCCACCAACCCTACAAGTTTGTCCCATGATCTCTGAAATACCCTATATATGCATTTGTAAATAAGCTTAAAATATATATAAACAGCGGTTAACTGGAATTTCAATAGGCCCACATTTACTGACATTCATTTTTGTTTTTGCGATTAAAGCAGAAAATCTTTATTCTATATATTTTCAAGCAATATTTTTCCAAACTTCATCGCCCGAGTCATATTTATTCTGACTGCAAAATTACAGTTAAATGCTATTCTTATTTTAGGATTAAAGTATACCAAGTTATGAAAGAAAATGAGTTTAGCTCTATGGTAACAAATTAAAACGCTCTGTTAAAAATAATAGTTTATACTGAGATGAAGATTATGATGGCTAAAATCGTATCTTGATGAATAAACGAGAATCAGCGCAGAGAATCCCGAAAAATCTGACTACCCGAGAAAAAGATGGATCATTTCGTGTCTGATGTGATGACACTTACGTCCAAAATCGTTTTACGAGGTCCTCTTTCCTTAAATTTTCGTTCATTTAAAGACGATAGAGACAGACTGGAAGACATCTAGCTGACGTTCTGACCATTTACAGTCTGTATTGTACTGTACAATCGGAGCTTCTGGATATTTTTCTGTTTCTTAAGTTCTACGTTATTTAGGTACCTTTACATATGAGCACAGAAACTGAATTTTATGATTCTATATCCTTAGAAAAGGTTTATTGTATTTACTAGTCATACGTATTGCATTTATAAAGTACAGATAGTCGAGGAGCGCATTAATAAAAACGTTGATGGAGTTATTTCTAAAATCGTAAATTTTAAACATATGACATTACGTTTGGTGTCATATAACGTATAATGTATCAAATGTTGTTATAATTAAAAAAACCGACTGTAATTTACATCAGGTGAAGCAACATAACTTCAACGCAGAGTCTGCTTATCGCTCACCATCACTGGGGATTTACAAGGGCACCATATCTCATTTAAGATGATATCAGGTCCTTAATGATCGACTATATATGTCTACATGCTATCGAAAATCCTTGAATGCGTACTTATCTTCCTACCCACTTGAAGTCCCTAATTTATCCTAAAACTTCTTAGCTAGCATCTCATCTAAAATCTCACGTTTCAAGTTAATTACCACGACTAAAGATGTAATTACTGAAGCATATGATCAAAAATTCCTTATTTTCTATCAGGGGGAAACTAATACTAGACGATACATCATTAGTGACTTTGGATGAAAGTTTTCAAGCGTTACACAAACTTTCTGTTACTTTGTAAACTAAAGCGCAGTTTTTTAATGAGAATTAAATAGTATTTTCGATCTGTATTTTGTGATAATAAAATGGAAAATGTTAAAAGAAATTATTAACTACGTGACAAATGAATCTCGTGAAGGGGGCAAAAGACCCTTTATCTGAAACTAAATAAGAACACAAACCACACTTTGTGTTCACAACTCAACCAACCACTTGTGGTGAGGTAGCTTAAATTAAAAGTAAGATCAAATATAAAACTTAAAATTCTAATAAACTAGTAGCCAAAGGCTACACAAATAAGTGTAACCTCGATTTTGCCTCAAAACTTAAACGGCGAGGATATCATTTATAGGCAATTATAATGCAAGGCAAATCTTCTCTTCCCTTTGAACCTAATAGCGTGGCCTCGCGAGGCAGAGCACGCTCTCTCTTACAATCTAAATAACTCGCCTTGAATATACGTGAACTGAATTCGCATTCTGGTGAGAAACGGAAGGAAGAAGTGACAGTTAAGATTTAAAACCTCAGAAGGAAGAAGTGTGCAGTTAAGATTTAAAACCTAATACAACTGGTTAATTAACATAAAAGACAGTAATAAATTGACGATATAAAGACTAGGTTTCCATCAAAAACCTTTTATTCGACCAAATTTCAATGAAACCTACGCATCGTAAGGAATCGAATGCATCATTACTGCTGACTTTTCCTTTATATCACTAGCACATAGTATCTTCACTACTTTGAAATCATGTGTATTAAAACTGTTTTAAATCCTCGATTTAATCCGTGATTGAGAGATGGTAAAGCTGTTTTACCAGTGTTAAAATTTTTCTTTAAATCATGATCTTTTCCTTAAGGTAGGCAACTAATTTGCCATGAAATCCTCACTGAAAAATTCATATTTACGTGGTGCAGTTTTTAAAACAATGCTGTTTTAGTGTGGAAACTTTTTCAGTTAATCAGGACTTGGACTGTACATTAATACCGTTTGCTTTAGAGTACTAAAACAGATTCTTCTATCGTGTGAAGCTGTGCTGGATTTGCAAGGATTTCCCTGAATTAAGCAAGAAATGTTTCTGAATTTTTAAACCCAAAACGAAATTTATTTTGGCTAGTGTTACTTTATACTTACTGTTTTAATATGATTGGAACGTCGTCTGCGTTTTCCCAGCAGTAGCGGGGATTTCGTTTCCTGTTATTATTATAAATTTGTGTAACTATCCGGCCGACATGTCAATAAATTAAATTTAATGAGAGTTGGTATTCTTCTTCTTAGAAAAAACAATGGAAAGTCATCCGTCTGTCTTACTAAGTCCTCCGTCTATCTTTACGATTTTAGAATTTAGTTTTGTGGAATAATTATTACCCTATTTTTTCAGCAATGAGGATTTTATAATGCTGTTTCATCCAGTCATTCTAATGTGCTGAATGCTGAGTTATTTAACTAAAAATTACTTTATTATTCAAACATATTTAATATCTTTTACTATTCAAATAATATTCTACTTTCTTTAAAGCTTTCACAAATGACATTCAGCAACCAATTTCACAACCAGATTAAGCATTATTTAGACTTTATTAGCGAAACTGAACATATTTCATGTACAACCCCACCTATACATACTTCTAAATTACTCTCCATTATATTTCATCTCGGACACAAATTTAGATGTATTCATTCCAGCCTAACCTATCCGATCGTAATATCTTCCTGTATCAGTATTCACACATGATTTGCTTCTGACGTATTCTCGGTGTGGATGATTAACGTATTTTGCGAGTGCCCATAGCTCCGGGCTTCTCTTCTCAGTAAACAGCTACCGCGTGGACCGGAAACTGTGAAAATACTCCGTCTCTAGGCACTGAAACGCATTAATATTTTATCGCATGACCACAGCGACACACAATCATTTTATCAAATATTAATTCCCTGCTGCGCATCGGCGGAGAAATAGAGACATCAACTTAGGATTTATTAACGCGTTCGCTGTTATAGCGGAAGCAGTGTGTGGGAATTGGAAGGTTAACATTTGACAATATCTCAGTAATACAAAATTCCCTTTGACAGTGTGATGACGCTCTTGCATGCTTTCGGATTGATTGATGGTACCTTTAGGAGTAGCAAGTAATAACATGCCACGTAACCAAAAGGGAAAATGATATCACAAAATCTTACAAAGAAGATTTAAATTCGAATTTTAAATTAGCTTAAAAATACGAGTGATCTTACACATATGAAAAGAACTATAATACCTAAAAGTATAATTTAATTAGGTATTGAATATGCTTAGTAATAATCAAAAGGGCTCAAAAGTATAAAGCTTATGGAACTAAAGACACACGTTAAAAATGGTTTTGGTACATTTGAATGCTTGAATGCAAACTATTTCCCAAATATACAAAACTACTTGCCGAAATTTCACAGTACTTGCGATATTTCACAGTACTTGCGATCTCTAGTTTCGAATTTGTGAGTCAAGATGTCAATTTGCTTAAGTCAAGATATGATTCTTAATTGCGGTCAAGCTGTTTACTTATTACCATCTATTCGTTACCAGAATGTATTTGCTTAACACAGAAAGCTCTGAAACACTTTTTTATTTATTTCTGTAAGTATTTAAACCGTCAAAATAAAGATATATTTTAACTTGCCGACGACTACTAAACCTCCATTCAGGCTGAAAAAAAGTAAATTTAAAGAATTAGATTTTTGTAACCGGAAATTATATCTTCTTTGATGGGTATAAATACAAGCAGTGTGGTCCGGATATTCTTTCAAGGCCTGACAACCTAGCATTAAAATCAAGCAGCAGGAAGAATTATGTTGAAAACTCGAGTTGCAGAAATTAAAATATTCAATTGAAATTTCATTTACATGAGGAATAAGAGAAATAATCTAATTGACTTTATTAAATAAGAGTTTTTAAATTAAAATGGATCAAATAATATGAACAGTGATAGCATAGATTTTCTTCCAAACATGAATCGGAAAAATAATCCAAAGCATAAATCCTATTATAAGTCAAAACCAATTGAATTAAAGAAATAGAACACCAGAGAGAAGGGAAAATATATGATTTCTATCTAAAATTTGTGTATGTTACAGGGATTTATATTCTTAGTATGACGCTATCACGCTTTGAAAAACCACAGAAGGCTATCCTATAAAGAAGTGGCAAGAATATCATGAAACATTAAAGCATAGCATGAAGGAATCAAGGCATACCCTCCGAAACTGCGCTTTAAGTTAATAACGGTGCAGAAATTATAACACATTTCTTGTGAGATAACGCATAGAAATAATTCACCTTGACCAAAACCGAGAACTGAGCTGCGGGCAGCTGTCAACGCATTGCGACAACAAAGTCTTGAAAACTCTCTCTGAAGATAGAAATCCTACCCTATGCGTGGTTGCTTGATTCAACTCGATCCATCACTTAGGTGGCGAGAACTAATTACTCCCTGAAGAAACGTTTCAAGCATGACCATGTAATGTTAAGCATTCACATTAACTAATTCACTTGCCTTGAAATAGGGCCAATTGATACTAAATTCCACACCATGGAAATTTTACCATACTTTTCCCTCCCTTCTGGAGATAGAGTTGCCAAAATTTCCGCCGTATATCTGGAGGCTAATTCGTATCTGCTATTATACAAACTGGCATTAATTATTCCATCCCCGCAATCCTGTGCTTTCATTCTCTGTCTCATTTGAAATCTCGATTACACTGAAGACACAGTGACTACTATGTAGCTGTGAATACGCCTGGTTTGGTTTAGTTTATTTAATTATGGTAAAACCCACTAGGGGTATCTACCTAAGGGGGAAGCGTTCTAAGGAAACTTGGCTCGTAAACACGTTCCATAGTGGGAAAACCATGAAAATGTCCATGCAGCCAGCTCTTTCGAATGGAATCGAACCCAGAATGGAACCGCCAGTGTTCAACGACTTTACCGTTTGGCCGATGCTGGACTTCTAGTTTAGTTTCTAAAATTTTGTAAATAAATTTTTTAGCTTTGTAATAAAGCACATACTTTAAAATGCATATTTAACTAAAAATCTCCTACTTCAGAGGTTGGGTGATTGATTTCACTACCTCTCCTCAAATTGCTTATATTTTTCAACATCCTGACAAATATGGATTTCGAATTTCGAAATATTATGCCATTCAATTTTCTGCCCCTGTATTAATCATAAAGTTTCGCGTGTTTTTTCAACCGAACAGTATATTCAACTAAAACGCTATATCACACAAAGAGTTCCATTAAACCTTCATCAGTTACCTCTAGAACTGCTAGCAGATCGTCGTTCATAACAAAGATAGTAGATTGTCGTACATAACACGATCATGTACGCTTGAGTACACCCATATAATAGCTTACGCAGATGATGTCACCATCACAGCCCGGGAGATATCTAGACCCGAGAGTAAGATACTACATGTAACTCAGACTTCTCAGCAGTTCTGTTATCTCTGTAGTGCCGTGAAATTGATCGTCTCAGGAGGGAAATCCAAATTTGTTATAATTCCGAAAAAAGGAGTCAAGAGGAGCGTTAGGCCAGGAATTATAGACAAAAACAGCAATATTAAAACCGGGAAAGTTTAAAAGTAACCAGGTCTTCCGTGGGATCGGAGAACAACTTGGATTTTTCACATTCAGGAACTCAAGCAACATACTTGCACACATTTGCCCAGAAACGCCGACAGTTCCAATTAAACAACTATAAACTAAATTCACACATTAAAAATACTCTATACTCAAATATCATAAAAAGATGGTTGCTTACGCTACTCCACTCGGTTCCCAGCCGATAGAAGGGAGGAAAGCAAAACATCACCTCAGCGTCCAGCTCCCATTTGCGCTAGATATGAAAACGGCATTTTGCACAACAACTGCATCGATTAATGTCCCAGAGAATCTAACACACTGCATATTCGTGCTGTGCAAGAAGCACTTATTCAATCAATATTTTATCTCTTCACTTTAACCAGCTTCTTCAATGAGTGGTATTATAAGAAAGATTATGAAATGTCGGCGAAAACGCTACTTGTTTACCCAGTACTTAAAGGACAAGGTGTTAAACTATATCTGCGTCATCATACCATCCCCAGTATCAAAACTCGGGCTATGTAACCGATGGCTTAAGTATGAAAAACAAAGCAGACGGCGCGCTAGCTCTCAGCTTGGAGAGAAAAAAAACTTTTACATCTGTGGAAGCAGCGACTAAGCGATAATAATACTGTGTTTCAGACAGAAGCAGTAGCCATTTCCAGAGCTATGCAGTGCATCACTCAGCGAAGTCTACAGGGCACCACCATCCACACAAGCAGCATGTCAAATTTCAGTCGATACTCAACCATCACCAAACATGCTCTATAATTACACAAATCCAGAGAGATTTACTGAGGCATCAATATCCTAAAATCAGGCTGTTGTTGTTGAAAGCGCATATTGGGGTACGTGGAACCGAAACTGCTAACAGATTATACAAGGAAGCAATGTCAGGAAATATTCATTAGCAGCAACCACACTTGAAAAATTAATTGAAACGGAAGACGCAAATCAAATTGCAAACAGAGTAGGGTGAATTTGAGCAAGGTCGCTTCGCATACACTGGTGTGCAAAAATTAAGGACGAGACGGTTTTTTCAATATTACTTTGTACAAAAGCTTTCCAAATCAACACATTTAATACCGTAAGATCCCCAATACGTAAGGACATGAGTAATGCAAGCAACACTTACTAAAAGAGAAATCAGAGGGATAAAAAGAAGCTTTATTGAAAACGTAGCATGGAGCGCAATGCAACTGAAGGCCGAAACATCCCTGTGATGGGTGTCCAGCAAGAAACATCCGGTCTTTAATAGGGGATATGATCTCCCCTGACTGTTAGCAGGTTTCACATCATTTGTGCATGCAGGATATGTGGTTGTTAATGAGCTGTTGAGACACTGCTGCCCGTTCCTCTTGTAGCACCAATCACAGTTTCGGAATCGTTACTGGTGATAAGTTACGTGCTGCCACGGGTCTCCCTAGTACGTTCCGTACATGCTTGACGGATTGGAGATGTTTGGATCCAGAGACCTTGCCGACCAATCCATGTGTTCAATATCTTCCCTCTCCAACAGCTCTTCCACAGTAACTGTGCGATGAGGTGGAGCGTTGTCGTCCATGAAGAGGAACTGAGGACCCATAGCCCTTGTGAAAAGACACATGTAAGGAAGAAGAACCTCGTTATAATAGCAAACCCAGGTGACGAACTTCCTTGGAAGATATGAAGGTCGGTCCGGCTACCAAGCATTATGTCTGCTCGAACGAGAACTCCGCGACCTGCAAAACAGTCCATTTTGGTGATGTTGAAGGGGTTATTGCGTGTTCCCCTCTCTGTCCAGATGTGTATGTGTCTAGAATCGCAACTCAGACTAAATCTGCTCTCATCTGCAAAGAGTACTCGTCCCCATTCATTGTCTCTCCAATTCCGGTGTTCCCGGCACCACAGAGAACGCCTTCTCCGATGGGCAGGCGTTAGAGGTACACACCTTACATGACGTCGTGCAAACAGTCTTCTGGCCACGGTAAAACACGATATCGGTCGTCCAGTCGCCTGTGTCGTGTGTCTAGCGATTTCTCCCGCTGTCTGCCGCCTGTTTCTTCTGGCCTGTAAGGCAATATACCGGTCATCTGCAGGTGTGGTTCCTCGTAGACGACCAATACTAAACCCCCGGATAGCTGTTCCTGTAGTTTGAAATTGTGTCCAAAGTCGTGAAACGATGTTGTGAGCAATTCCGAATTCTGCAGCCACACTTGTGACACTGCGGCCTTCCTCCAACTTCCCAATGATTCGATCTCGCGTAAAAGCATCCAGATGTCGTCTAACAGATTGATTATTCGCCATTTCTCGCTGAGGCAGCAACTCGGTGTGATTTTAACTGCTATACGGCGTGCAATCTCTTTGCCAGAAATACTGATCTTACACCGACAACATGCTTTATACTACTCAGACACTCCCCCATTGCGTCTACCTGCATATCTGCGTATGTGCAACCGTACATCACCTTACTTTATCTCCTGATTGGTCTTTCTGTCCGCTCTGCCTCTTCGTTCAGCTGATATGCTAATTTTTCGACTTCGTCTTTAATTTTTGCACACCAGTGTACTACTACTTTACAAAAGTAGATGACAAACTAACCATCACTTTCCGGCAATGAACAAAATTTATTACAGCACTTGGTTCCTTTTCCGAATATTGTAATGGACACGGTATCAGCAAGACCGATCTCTGTGTCTGAGGAGAAATAGGTCTTACCATTTACCCATATTACTATATGCCCACTTATCAGAGAACGCCACCTTAGAATTCAAAGTAACAATGCACAAGCCTTCTGAAATTTTATGATAAAACAGGCCCACCAGCGGGTGAGCGGTAACGCTGCTGATCACTGGTAAGTCAACGCGATTGAGATTGTGATTTATGCAATTAGAAATTATACTTTAAATGTTAACATGCAAATTATCATTTCTATCTACTTCCCTAAAACCGAAAAATCGATTTTTCACTCTCAAACATTAGACCTCTCCATAAAGCTTCACCTCGGAAACAGTCCAACAGATATCAACGCAAAAGGGATAACAGATGCACCCGAAAATAAACTTTTACAAAAAGAAGATAAAAGAAGCAAAAGTGTAG
>KK119832.1:86752-112603 GCA_000611955.2 Stegodyphus mimosarum
CCACAACCTCTCGAAAGGACTTTCGGCTCACCGCATATTTAGAGTGCCCTTATGTCGCATAGACACTATACGTTTACAAACATCCATGCCTTCTCTCTGGGATTCGAACACGTGCCTTTCGGTCAGCATCGTTAAACGCTATTCCGCTTGGGCAGCAGAGGAACCTTTAGTATGTACTTTTTCTAGACAGCGATAAACATAGGAAATTATTTATTAACATAATAAACATCACGTTTTTATGTTCAGCGTCCCTTACCTCTGACGTAATACTCATACTGTCTGTATCGCATAATATGAGGATACGTTTGTAGCACGACATTCAGCTGTATAATCAAGCGACTTAAGAAATAACTGTATCTTGTCTTCTGCTTTTTTTTGCCATTTCGTTGCTTAGTTACCATTTACTTAGAACATCATTTCTTCAGCTGTTCTTTATTTATTTCAGATTTTCTTAGCTTAAAGAGGTCTTTGGGGAACATGGAAAATAACTTTTGGGAAATATCTTTAGCTAGCCTTACATGATCAAGTAGTTATTGTTATTGTTACTACAGTATTTATCATACTATTATAATTATTTAAAATTTTAAACTTTTTAGCTTTAAGATAAAGCAACGACACTTCATTTTACTATATAATTTTATATGATTAGATTCATAACGTTTTTCAAAACGATTTATAATTTAAGTTAAAACAGTTTTTATTTTATACTGAAATAGCGGGACTATGTTTTTTTTTATGATATACTTACGATTACATAAAAAAGATAATCGAGAATTTAATTTTCGTCAACAAAAAAGTAAGGGATCAAAGATTCATAGAGAAGTTCGTTAAAACCTGTATGTAAACGTAATAATTTGTTACATCAAGCTATAATTTTCTCGCGTATATTGCAAATAAATAGCACAGCTTTTATACTTATCAAGAATTCATAAGAATCAAATCAGTTCTGAGACATAATTCTATCTTAGCGAAAAGTTAATAACAGCTATACGATAAACTAAATTTCCTTCATTAGTTAAAGAATTTCTTGAACAGTTGTAGGAATTTATATTTATTTTAAATAACCAGTTAAATTTAATTTGAAGCTTTTTTCTATAAGCCTTCATTCTCCTAATTGTCAGTGCCAGAATATTTAAATTTGGTAGCGCGCGTAAGGAATGTAAATTCTACCAGTGGGAGAAAATGTTTAAATATCGAGTTCTAGAAGGGAAAGTTAGAGAGTCTGGGAAAACTCTGTGCGTATTTGTAACGCAAGCTTCGGCTTAGCATTTATTGCTGCTTAGACGTGGCTTAACAGCTATTATCTTGCTGGCACTAAACTCATCTACGCGCCGTAAGATACAGGATTGTATGAGCCCTGTACTTTAATTCTACTACTTGTTAATATCTTGAATTCTTGAGTTCTGATTCTACTGTTTTAGTTACCGCCCAAGCAGAGGTGTAGTATGTTCACGTCGAGTTGACGCATTGTTAAGAAGTTAAAGAGTGTAATAAAGGGTAGTTTTAACCCTTTTTCTCTGCAGTCACTATTTTCCAGATTTCACACAAGAGATAGGCAGTAGAACTCGTACAATAAAATAAAAATCATCAATCGTTTTTAATAATTCTGTGCAAATTAAATCAATGTTTATCGCATTCATAGTAACAAATGATCTTGCTGTTTATTTACAATGGCCTTATTAAATAATACAAGCTATTAAATTTCTTTGGCACTTATATCATTTACTTTAATTATAAGATAAATTTAGATATTTTCCCTATTACGTCACTTAACCTTATCCATATCTGCTAATATGGATCTGATTTGTCTATCATTTAGTTTTTAATTTAGCGTATTTAATTGCACCCCCCTTGTTGGTGCAATACTGATAATGTTCTTAAACCTTATGTTAATAACACAACTGATGTTATTACATTGCTGACATTTAAACCAATTATGAACTGGAATCCCTCCGAAGGAAAAATTTGAATTTCAATAAAGCAGCATTTGCATAAGCAGCATTCTTGTATTCTAGTTATAGCCCATTTACTATATGTTTTGACATGAGCGGTTGAACTACTTATGTATTTTCAATTGCAAGTCACAAAAACTAGTCTGCAAAACTTTGATAAGCCAAAGCTATATATCAAGCAGAGCTTTAAGAAATAAACTCAACAAGGGCATAAGATAGAAATGTCTGTATGATAGTGTGCACACATATCAAATCGAATATTAAGGCTATGTCTGGGAACATCCCGAAAAACATCTCGGAACATCTCTAAGTGCTTTAAAAATGTAGGAACACAACTTAAGAATGCAAAATATTCTCAAGGGAAATGTATTAAAGCCGGAATGGCATTACTGAAAAATGAGATCGTTGACAACTTAAAAAAGATGCCTAAAATCTAATTGGAAGAACACTGATTTTACATTTCTAATCCTGCAGAAGAATTGAAGTCTAAAATTAAGAATACCTTACATTTCAATTGTTTCCTCAAATTATAAAATAATCGCTATTTATCAAATAAGGTAATACGCTACGAGCCTTGTTCACTGAACACGTTGGATTATCCATTATCCATGTATCTCAACAGGTTTGAATGAACTGCAACAAATGTCTGCGCACATGGAATGTCGGCCCATTATTTGTATGATTACTCACTTTATATATATATGGAAAAATTTATAAAGAAATGAAAGTATCCAACATAAATCTCCTGCCATTGCAAAATATTTTAAAATAATTCTTTGAACTTGATTACTCCCAGCAAATTTATGTGCTCAAGTTTTGTGCACCCAGAAAACATGACGTATGTATAAGTACTAGCTATTTATTATATACAGTTTTTAGTATTAGCTGCAGTTTTCTAAGTGTAGTTGCAATGTATTGATTGCATGTGCAATGTCACATTTTGAGCTGAAATTATTAATAGAATCCATATATATAGTAAACTCTCATTAACAAGAACCTCAATGGATCGAAAATCAAGAGTTCGTGTTGAAAAAACTACTGTTAACTGGGGGATTTGTTTTTGAAAAGGTTTTTCCTACACATTAAGCATATAAAGTGGTCAGGTAATTACGTACTGTATCATATTACATATGTCTTCATAGAAAATACTACAACAAATAAAAACTGTGCTGTAGCATGAAAACAATATACTCACAGATAATTTTCTGGTAAAAAAATCATATCATTGCACTGCCGCAAGACGGAAATGAAAATGCCTGGCAACTTCACTCCAAATGTAGTCATGGCTTCCACAGAACTAGCAATTAGTTCCGATGTTGCAGCAAAACGTTCTAAATTGTCTACGGAGTATAATGCTTCCTAGCGAGCGGACAGTAAGATTTGACTTCTCACTTCCTTCTAATGACATTTCTTGCATTTCAAGTACAAGTGCTTGTACATTAGATCCAACTGAAGCACACACAGGAACATCCTCGTCGTGTAACAAACTCCTCAAAACTTTCACCAAGGTTCTCAACATCTTGTAGAATATTCCATTCCTCATATTTCATTCGTGACGAATATCGCAGGGATCACGATTGTCGAGCAAAATTACTCACGCTAACTATGCTTTCTATGTATTCTGCGAGATTTTCAATCAAACGGGATGAAACATTTTCAAAAGCAGCCCTCGCAGACAAACAAGAACGGGGGAAACAAAAGTCGTCTGCCTATATTTAAAGGTGCCCCTTGGATTATCGCCAACTTGTTGTTTCATTTATGGTAACCTGAGGAGTTTACTGGTGGGAAAAGATTTAAAAGGGATTATTTGTGTGTTGGATGTATGTTAGGAAGTACGCTGCGTACAGTATGCTTTGCATCGTAAAATGGCTGTCGGTGGTAAACTATGTGTTTTGTAGTATAGAACTAGAGAGCGGAAATTGATTTTTTTAATTGTTGAGCATAGAAGAAAAGAAACTTTGTCGGATATAATTCAACGGAAATATAAGTGTTGTGTTTGTGCGAAGAAAATGTTATGGCCAAAAACCGTTCAGATGGCTTTGAATGGACATGTGGCAGGAAAGGTTCAAATGCTCACCATGGAAAGCGTTCCATTAGAAAGGGAACATGGTTTGAGGGATGTTTTTGGACGCTATTAAAGAATTTTGTGTCATTCAGCACATTCCTGTGCATATATATACATAAAGAGACTGAAGACACGGCAATTTCTAAAGAGGGTAAGTGACTATTTTCTTTGTGTAGTACGCAGATGCATTTCCTTTTTTAAAATGATTGATTTAAAATGTAGTTTATCGAGATTATATATGTTTTGCTTGGCTCAAGTGTAGAATTGGGCGCTCATTCGACTTTTGAATGAAAATGCATCAATGTGCACATGAACAAAGTCAAGAGAGGATGCAATGACGAGTTCGTGCAATTCTCTGATGCTTTTTTTAAGTGTAAATAGGTCGATGTGTACATGAATACTAAGTTTGTGCAGTTCTTTGACTTAAAGTTTTAGCTTTGTGTAACACGATTTTTGGTGCAAAATCGCAGCTACACAAAGGCAAAAAAAAAAAAATTAAACAAGTGCACAGCCTCGGTGTCCATGTACAGCCAATTTTCCCAAGTTCCAATTCCAAAGTTTTGAAAGTTTGAGTTAAACGAAAAATTTAATGACGCAACGGCCTAAAAACAGTTCGTAGTTCGTTTTAACTGATGAAACTAATTATAAGGTCAGGTACATGCAGCCGGGACCTACATTTTGTTCTTCTTAAAGCGAGTGTTCGCCTTAAGCGAGTTCGTCTTACCTGGGAATTGTGTATATATATATATATATATATTTGTAATATTTTCCTGCTACTATATAAGTGTTGATGATTGCAATAAATACATTGTAAATTAATTTTAAGTATGTAAAATGGTGTTACAAACTGTTTTGACTATGTTGCGTCAAGCGTTAAAATTTGTTAATATTTAAAGTAGATTGATAACTACTTTCCGCCGACTAGATTACGCAAACTGAAACTAATTAGTGGGTCGACTGCATAATTGGCAACGGAATAAAAAAGTAAAACTAATACTAAAAAGTAATTTAACAAATACCAGGTAGATAGCAAGCTGAGAAAATAATGAAAATCCCCAATAGATTAAATATCCACCACTGATTTTATAATTCGTTTTGCTAAAATTTAAATTTTTTTAAATTTGATTTTTTTCCGTAAATGTTGAACTTCAGTTATGAATAAATATTATACTGTTTTATATTTATGACCCGCTTATTTCCAGAAGGATAACATGTGTTTTTCTACTAATACCTGAAAAAAAATAAATGAAAGCAGTTTAAGAAATTCCCAAACTCACTCTGCTGTTCAAATCAAAGCGGCCAGCTAAAGCAATGAATTTACATTTTTAATTTTATTAAGACTGTAACAGGAGATAACTTTTCAAAGATTATAAATGTACTGTTTGGACCTTTATCGCCTGTTAACTTACATAATTATTAGAAATGAGGAAAAATATCGGAGAAGATGAAGGAAATATATACTTTAGATTAATTTCTCTCATGTGAAACTAAGTCACCGAGCATACCTTTTCCAAATGTGATAGTTTTAATCACTTAGTTTATGCAAACACGTGGTCTGAAGTTTCAATTTACAATTTTCTTCGAAAGTTCCTCCTCGTTTATTCATTGTCTTACCCTTTAGATTGTGCGAAATATACTAGGGGGGAGTTTATTCTTTTAAACGCGTGGGCTGTGGATCTACTTAAGTATACAACTTTGAAATGAAAATGCAAATTTAGGGAAAAACTAATTAACAATTTCCCGTGCTTTAAAAGTAGCTAACATGACTCGGAAAGCGAGCGATTAGCATGTGATGCTGAAATTTTCCTTACTGTAGGAAATCAAGCAGTGTTGCTATTTAAGAGGTAATGAGAAACCGGCCATGAAAGCAGTTTGAGAGAAGTGTCTTAGCAGTAACAGATAAACTACTTTTACAGAAGCAGGAAGATCGTAAGAATTTGCTTCTGCTACTGTCGCGTTGACTTACATAGTTCTATCAATGCATAAGTTACCTGATTCTAAAGCAGCTAAAAAGTACAGCATTGCCAAGAACTACAGTTCTAAAGAACAATAATTGTTGTGAATACAAAATGCTCTAGAAGGAAACATTCAATGATCAATAAACTACTCACAATTTCAGATTAATTCTCTTTAATCACTGAATCAGACCAGGGTTCCCAACGGGACTGGTAATGACCTGCTGGAGGCTGATGAAATGCTTAATAAAATGTCAGTGACGATTAAGGGGCCGACTGAAGTCGATAGCTGAATACCCACTGACAGTTAAACGACATGATGAAGATCTCATCGCTTATGAAATAATTATTAATAAAGCTGATAATCTATCCTTTACTGATTAAAGCTACTTCATGTAGTAAGGAAGAAATCATACGAAACAAATAAATGTAAAAACAAATTTAAATTATTTAATTTACTTTAAAAATGAATAATATTTTTTAAATATATTGGTTTATTTGATTATAGCAAAGACTCGATGGCTATCTGCCTAAGGGGTGGGATGCCTTTGTGGACGACGTTCTAAGGGAAACTTGCTCGTATATACGTTACACGTGAGGAAAGCCACGAAAACGCCCATGCAGCCAGCCCGTTCGCGGTATTCGATCTTCGGACCAACTGCTAGTGTTCAACAATTTTACGGCTCGGCCGCTGATGTGTCTTTTAAATATATATATAAATGTTTTATCCACTGAATGATATATAAGAAAAGGAAAACATAAAAAGATTTTAATGAGATTGTCCCTTGTAGAAAATGACTGTATTTCTTCTGAAAGCATATTGTTCCATGTAAGTCACTTGAAAAATTAAAAGAAAATTTTAATGTTCGCTTCCAAAACATTGAATTTTAAATGTGCCCTGTATGGCTCATAAAACCACTGTACTACAATATATATATATTGATATTATGATGCAAGATAGGTTAATTGTATTGAAGGGTCATGTTTAAGAACAAGTGTTATAAAAAACACATTACGGATGGATGCGCTATGGTTTAAAATTTAAAAATCATCTGAGAGAAATATCTGAAGGTAAATTTTGTTACTTAATCAACATTATTGGCGTTTTTCTCTTCTTACCCAGCGGAATCAGGTCTTTGTTCAGTCATCGATTTACGAAAAGAAGAAAAAGATTGAAAATTTTTCTGAACGAGGTGATTTAAGAAATTAAGTTCAGGAATTTTATGTCAAACGTCAAACGAATTTCCTTCAATGCATCAATCTCAGACATTACCTTAATTCATATCGACCTTTCATGCGATTAGAATCTGTGACTTTGCTTTTGAAAACATGTTTATACTTGTAAATAAAAAATAATAATAACACGAATAATAATAAAATATTTTAGCGGAAAATGCACAGGGCGATAAAGGAAATTATTTGAGAATCCCTGGTCTAAATGATAAAATTGTAATTCTTTTAACGAAGGTTGCCTAATATTTTTTTCCCTCTAAATGAGTGAATAATGAACTAATAAGCAAATAAGGCAACAAATAAATGAAACATTAATACCGAATCCCAAGTGAAATACCCTTAAAGAAATTAAATGTATCTCATACGCATAATTTGTCTAATAATTGAAATTCAGTAAGGTTTTTTTGCTTGTTGCTGATTTTAATGCGACAAAGTACATAATACCTAACTTTTCAGTACCGTATAATTTATCAGACAAACTTCCTTCGACTTAAGAACCTGTTTTCTTTAATTGATTTATCAATTTTTGTATCTTTCAAAGTAATATTTTCATTTTCTTTCTGAGCAGCTCATATTGTGTAATATATCGGCGCTGAAATGTCAACAAAAGCAATTAACGTATTTACTAGCGTATTCCTCCCCTGCTTTGGCTTACCAGCGGCCGGGCGGATAAGTCGCTGAATACTAGTAGTTCCGTCCGAAAATACGGAAATCCAGATGAGAAAATTGCATGAACAATTTAATTTCCAAAGGATCAGCTAAATTGTAGATCGGTCAGATATTTAACTGTAAATCAGAAACTTGTTTCGTAAATATACGAAATTGAGCTATAGGGCAAGCAACATCATCTAGTTGATTTAGTGAACTAATCATCCTTTTTGTGCTGTGTAATTCATCACAGTAAATCACCAGAAGTGGCTTAACAATTCTTTTATAGTATTTTAACTGCAGGTAGAATACAACATATGAAAAGTATTTATGGATGAACTGCCTATGACAATCAGTGTTTTTGTTTAAAAGAACCTAGCATTCTATTAAAGGCTGCCTAAGCGGTACAGTGGTTAGGGTCGCCGACTGCGATACTAAAGAGCCCGAGTTCGAATCCCGGAGAAGGCATGGTTGTAACTGTCCGTCCCTTCATAGGATGCAAAGTTGGCCCACCTATTAGGTGCCTCCATAATAAAGTGACCACTAATTTTGGCCTTAGTAGTGGCCAAACCGAAATTGGCTGAAGGCCCGCCATTGGTAAAAAAAATTGCAACAAGGCTAGACATTAATATTAAGATTTGCAGGATATAAGGCAATTTCCGTTACACTATATCTCGAATCTCACCAGGTCTTATTGTCACCCACTCTACTGTGCGAGAGCACAAAATATGCGAGGACATGAGATATTCTCGCCTAACCTCTTAGTAGCATGATGGTGTCTCTGTCTCGTCATCTGCGAAGTGTCCACTGCTACTGCATAGACCTCAAATCATTGAGTGCTGGTGGAACCATTGTCTGTCTCGTCTGCTACAGCTTACAAGTCGTCACCGTTATCAGCGTTGACATCATCTTTGTCAATGTCTGGTCTGTTTTAACTTCGATGATTTTCAGAACCATCAAGAGTATTAGATATAGCATTATTCTTGCAGCTAAATTTATTATAACTCTTCATCAAACAGAGCCCATGCATGCAAACTCTACTATTAAATCCATTAGGAAGATAAAAACAAGCCTACGAATCCATTTAGCCTAAGATTACGCCTACGAATCCGTTTTAAAATTTAGGGAAACTCACATTCTAAACGCCTCGTGAAAGAAGAAAATTAGGTGAATAATTTTTTAATCAGAACCTTGTGCTTTTCAGCACAAGCTAACAGAAAATATGTCAGTAAATGCTGTAATTTTTATGACTTGTACTGCTACAATCGATTACAGTGAATTTAAATTGGTAGTTCAGTGTATCTAATCATCGCAAAAGTTAGTAATTCTCAAGCTATTAATTTTTAGATTAAAATATTTGTACACCAAAAAAGTAAAGTGCTTAATTTTGAAGACTTGATTAAACATTATTTGAGAAATTACCCAATTGGCTGTGGTTCTGGCTTAAAAGAAGATGGGAAAATTTCCAGCAAATTTACTGTTAAGAGAAGTTTTGCGTTTCTTCCAAGAAATGAACATTTTCATCTGCGTTTGCTACGGAAGCCACAGTATACAATAAAATGCAGAACTTGAGATTAATAGAAGTAATGAAATTTACTGTTGTTTTCTTGTGGATATCTTTCCTTTCCTTTCTTAAGACTCAAAACGGAAGTAATCACGAAATTCCATGTGCAGTGTTGTCCGTGGTTTTTTGGAACAGCTTTCGTCAAAATTTGTTGCATTCTATGACATTTTTCTTCCCATTTTTAATTTATTCATGATTTTTATTATATCTGGATTACATATCTTCTCTCTCTTTAATTTTGCTTTAAAATTAATATATTAAATTTTGAAAAGTACTGTAATAGTAATAAAAACAAAATGCAGTAAAATATTTATAAGCCTTGTGCAGCTGGATGTAATGCATTTTGAGGTATAGATTTTTATAAATTATTTTCTCAAGGGTCCTCAGGCACCCTGAAAGATACTTGGATTGTAAATACTGATAAATTTAAGGACTTAGCTGTTATCTTTGATAGCAAATTGAGTTGCAGATTATATGTAGAATCACTTACAGAACGCTAATATTAAAGGTTGACTATACTGAAACTCTTGGCTGGCTTCTTGTGTAGAAGCTCCAGAACAGCTCTAAATATTACTTACAAGACATCTGTACTACCTTTGATCCTATATTTGTGTGAAACACTCATAACGGGAAGTAATACGTTCTCAAGAAATTGGAAATTTTTTAAAATCAAGCCATAAGACTTATTACTGGTGGAGTTAAATCTATTCCCATTGAAGCTATGGTACTCTTAACAAGAAATTTGTCCGGAAGAACCATTATTGAGGAGAGAGCTGTTATCTTATATGAAAAGTGCTTCGCTTTAGAGATCCTTTCTGGTCTAATTATCGGGACAAAACTAGAAATTTCAAAACCTAGTGTGGCATCTTACAAAAAATTCAAAATATTAGGAAAGAATTTGGAGAAACTGATTTAAATGTCATAAATTGTGCCGACAAACTATCTTTCTATGTTACAAATCGAGAGACACCACAATTTACCTTACTTATAACTTTCCAGTAGCAGGTAAAACAAAACTAAAATACTGAAATTTTTCACGTAATACTAACAGAACCATAGAGATCAAAGACTAAGATTTACGGGGATTTTGCGATACATTATCTTGATCCGATAGCGATCTTTAGTGATTTCTCGCAAATCTGCTGCGCTCTGAAGGATTTTTCAGATTCTTGCCCTAGTCCTTTATCCCTTTCACTCCCTTGCCTTAGCGAAACAATTGAAGGCGTCTAAATACTGTGGAATCACTTTTGTCAATTAAATGCATCAGCTCAATTTAGATTAAACTCTCTGTATATTCTGTTTTTGGGAAAAGGAAATGTCTATGTTTGAACTACACCTGTGAAACACAAGTATAAGAAATTTTAGATAGTAAGAGAACTTGCTTTTTTCGTAAATAATTTGAGATTTTCTTGTTTGTGTTACAGAGGATTTTGTTGGTATCTTTTACTTGCAATGGAGCTATTCAAGAACTTTTATCCGTTATAAATATAATGAAGTTTAAAGTTTCCTTGTTCATCTGATTTAACAATTTGTGAGACTTATAGGAACCATTTATAAGCAATGATATATTTTACGAATATGGATAACAAAATATAAATACATTTTTCCTAACAATTCAATTAGTATATTTCTTACTTTAATATAAAATTTGGCAACATAGGCACATGAGTGTCAGAATTTGAAATTTTCTATTACTAGAATACTTATGTGAGCCAAACATTTTAATGTACAATTGTTAACCTCCATTTTCGCTTTGTTTGCCCTACCAGTTGTCGGTGTTTTAGTTAGAGTTTGATTTCACTTCGATACCAAGAAAACGGGCTATTTGTTTGTTTTTTGTGGTTTTCCTCATGTAGTGTGAATACTTACCAGGTTTACTTGAAAAATCCTCTATTAAGGCATCCCTTCGCTTACGTAGATAGTCTTAGTTGGCTTTGTGATATTCAAATAACATAAAATAACATGTGGGTAGTGTTCCAATTTCTTTTAACTAAAGTGAAAAAGAGAATTCCATACAGATACTTGATGCATTTTTATGTTGCTTAAATCTTCAGGAAAACTTTAGTTCCCTATAACTGATATAATGCCTATCTAAAATTCATTATACCCAATTTTACTTGATTAAATATGTATGATTCACATCCTGATGCCAAATTAAAAAGTTTCAATTAAAATTTGCTTCAAAATCATTCACCTTATTAATGAACTTATTAATAAACTTAATCAATTAAAATTTTCTTTACAAAATTAAAGTCTTCTTATAATAGAAGAGCATTTTAATTAATATAGAATATTTTAACTAAATTTTGAATCTTATAACTTGATAAGCATTGCATTTTAGAATATAAATTCCATATGTTTAGAGAAATGCAACTGTATTTCCATTATAATTTAAAATATGAACAAATGTAACACAATAGAACAAGTCATATTCTCACATTATCGCTTTATTTTTTTCTCATATCTTCGAAGCATTGAGCTTCACCTTTTTCGAAGTAAAAGATGAGACTTAGTTAACTTCAAATAGACTACATTGACTCCTACTTCTGTAAAAAAGAACTAAATCCGTGATGACTTTGTATTCAAGGTTAAGTTTTATTCCATCAAATCCTCTGCACTAATAAAAACTAACATTAGAAGCCAATAGAATATTTTAGAGCACTTTTAATTAGCTAAATTTCTGTTGCTAGCTTTTAAGGATTATGGCTGAAAATGTTATGATATTAAAAAGTTCGACTGCAAGCACTGCACTTTTATAAACCCAATCAAATATCTCATGGTACAATAACATTTCATCATGGAATTAAATCATATGTGCTATGAAAACTCCCAAAATTTAAACTTACTTTTTAAGACATATCATCTATTATATAAACGTCTCAAACGGTTTACCTAAGTACAAATCTGATAGAATTCAGTAATTAGATATTTTAGTTTAATGAATTCAGGATCACAACCATTTAAATTCATTTGCATGCCATAATGAAACGACGGCAAATGTCTAAACAGAAATCTCATTCTGAGATAAAAAAAACATCAACGATTTTTTCATTTTTTTACATTGTCTCCATTTTAAAATTTAGTTTGAAAAGAATATTTTATTATTTTGCTAGAAAAATTCGATTTAAATACAAGAAGATATTTACTGAAGCCTCTAATCTATGTTTGAATGAAAATGATCCTAAACAAAGTATTATTTCGCTCAGTAGTACACATATGTATATATATGTAAAGAATATGTATATATTTACCTTATTTATTAAACGTAATTAATGGTCCAGACTGAATAGAAGAGAAATTGACACTACAGCATTCGACTTAATATTAGGCAAATTTATAACTACGTTACGTAATGCACATGTTACGCAAATTTATAACTCTTTAACGTCGAGAAAATTGATGGCATGCTGTTAATTCTGAAGTTCATGCAATCTATATAAATTATACATCGTACGTAAATCATACTTAAATAGAAATGTTTCATTTTTTTTACAATCATGGTAAACAAGTGACTTGATTAGGAATTTAAATTTTATGCATTATACGATCTTATTCCTACACATTGTACACACACAAAGTGAATATTCCTATTAGACAGGTGAAATTTTTGACAAGAGTAAAGTCTGCACGTAATCTGAATATTCATATTCATTAATGTACTTTAACAAAGAGGGATGCAAATTCTAAACTGTTGATGTAGATGAATTTTACTACAGGTGTTGCTTCAAAGAATAACTCTCAAAAGATAAGGCACTAAGGACTCAATAACGAACGCAGGGAATATTACGCATATGATACATACAGGGCTAGATTGTATATTAAATTTAAGTAAATCAAAATTTAGCATATTTTTTCATGCATTTCAAGAACTGAAAGACCAAAAATAGATAAACCTGCACGTTCATAAATATGAAGATAAATTTTCCTTTAAAACATGTTAAAAAATCGTTGCTTTCTGACATCCAAAACACTTTTGAACAGTCTTACCAACATTCTTTTGGAATGCTAAAGTATATGACTTTACCCGTTGCTACCGACTATGTAATATCCACCAACCTTGGATAAGTGTTGTCATTACAGGATTTACTTCATTCTGTAGCACCGCTGGTTATAAACTTAACTAATTAATTTGACGGTCACTGATGTTCTTCGGATTATATAATTTACTGCACCATTTCACACTAGTAATTTAAGGGTCGACCTCCCGTGACCGTCGGCCTATTCGTTACAACCCAACGGACTTGAAAGTCTTTAAACTTTTGGATTGGATATATATATATATATATGAGTTGTATTATGTTATGAAGACTCAGAGTAAAATACACATGCATTTAAGAATATAATGCATTTAATTCGAATAACAATGTTAATAACGAATTCTAATTAATAATAGCACAATTTAATTAAACAATTTGTGTAACACATTGTGGGGCTTTACTTATTTAATTCCTTTGTTCAGTCTCAGAATCCCACAAACACTAACAACCGAATAATCGCTTAAGTGTGTGAATAAACACGTAAGACCTAAGAAGGGTTAAATATCCTTTATTTCTTAGAACATTTACAGTCAGTTCCTAACCCGGAACTGACACAAAGCCTCCTCTTTTACTTGAACTTAAGTAATTATGAAATTAAACTGAACTAAGCTTAACTAAAGCTATCTAAAAGATATAACCGAAGTTGTCAGGATTCGAAGTAGTTGGCCCCTAAATATTAATTAAATCGACGAAGCCAAGCAAGGGTCTAAATTATGGCCGAGCGTAGTATCCTAAGAGAGAACGTAGCCAAAAGGCAAACGCGCACTAGTGAGGAAAATCAGACTCTCTCTCTGGAAGTCGGCGAAACATCGACTTAGATAGTACTCTTACTCATTTGCATTAACTGCGTTTCTATGTTACATTTTGTTAAATGTGATGTCCAAGACTGGAAATAAGATCTTCCAGCATTACATATCATAAGCACTAATAACCAGCGTTTTTATAAGCATTAATAAGTGCAATTTTATGTCAAGTATTTAATAATAGTGTGAGGTTTATCTATTTATTTTTAACTAAAAAAATAGGTCAAATTTGACTACTTTCCTATTACTCTCTTTTTACCCATGCTTTTCATGCCAGAATGCAAATGAGATAGCGAGAGTTTATTCAGATTAAGGTAGAGAGAAGTTCTATTTAAACAAGAGTTTCGGAAGTTAATTTTAGAAACGTATCTGCCTATTCCAGGCCACGTTGTGTTGTGTTTGTTAGCGACGTGAGTTACTGGCGTTAAGTGTTTCTAGTCATTCTGCTTTGTCTTGCCGGTTTACTACAAACCAGAGCCTTTCCTGAGAGTTAAAGTATTCTGTGAGCCATTAGGCTAATCTACCATACCTTGAAATTGTTATTTGTTACGTATTTCTGTTAAGCCAGAAGTGCCTGGCTTGTGTAAACCCAAGTTAGGTCATTTGTTGTGTTCGAGTAACAGGTCTTATACACCCTTCTTCTGATTTCTTTTTGTTTCAAAACTCTAGAAGATAATCTTTCAATAGTCCTCTTAAAGTCTTTAGATTCTGTTCCTAAAGAGACATAGACTTTATAATCGTATTACACAATTTTTTATTTTAATGTGCAAGATGTATGGTATTACAAGTGCAATACTTCGTCATTACATAAACTGTAAACGTATTTAATAATAAGAGTATTTAAATTAGCAGTATAAACGTTAATTAATAAGAGTGAATTTTGTACTCTTATAAATTAACTTCAATAGTCTTCTTAAAGTCTATAGTTTCTGTTCCAAAAGAGACATAGACTTCATAATAGTATCAGGCAATTTTTATTTTAATGTGTAAGATGTATGGTATTACAAATGTGAAATACTTCGCCATTATAGAAGCTGTAAACGTATTTAATAATAAGAGTACTTCAATTAGCAGTATAAATGTTAATTAATAAGAGTGAATTTCGTACCTATAATTGTGCTACATATACTGTATTATGAGCTGCAACTCTCATCGTACTTTGCAAATTATGTTGTATTTAAAAGCAATAGACCAGTTGATATATTTTAAAATGTATACACTGGTGTCCAAAATCCTAGATACACAATGTCAGAGACGTACAGCGATATGAAACCCAAGAATTCAAGAATTCGTTATATAACCCATTTAAAATAATTCAACTTTAAACAATTAACTTCATTTAAAGTAATTCAAACCATTTTAAAACTATTTTACAAGAATATCTGTAAAAATAGGGTTAGTTTAAAAATGCTTAAAAGGAATGTTTGAATTACTTTAAATGAAGTGTTATGCTTGTAAGAAAACTCTGTTTCATAATTTTCGAAATGGCTGATGTTCTAGTATTTTTCCATTCAATGTGTATGGATAAACAATGGCAGTTGTACAAAATAAACTTGAGGCAGTAATGGCAATTCTGTGCAGATAGTGTTAGTAAATGGAAGCTATAAATGGCTTATGGCATAAACAGTTTACAGGAACAGTAAACTTACAATACCACAAACTGAAGATTAAAAAATGCTAATCAAATGGCGCATCATTAGGAATATCTGAACGTACACGGGATGGAATTTGCAACGGAAAGTTTTCTATAGATCGTCAAGGATAGATATGTTGTCATTGAGCAGCAGAATATCACAATGTCTGTATCCTCAGATGCAATTACCGGAGCCCCTGATGATTTGAAAAAATGATTGGACCGATGAATCTAATTTCCTTCTAAATCATTCATAAAATAGGATGAGAATGTAATGAACCCAGAGTGAATTCATGGCTTCCTCTTATGCCTCTTATGTGAAATCTTCAAGCGCGCGGCCGTGGAATTATGTCCTGCGGAACATGTTTTATAAATAGGTATCCGTTGATACGTCTGGGAGCAATTTTCATGACCAAAGCTTACTTCTGTGTTGTTCTCGATCACGTACAGTCGAGTATGGCTGCTATATTCATGCTGGGAATGGTCACTTTCATCCCTTGTCATTGTGAACCATTCGTCTCAAACTGCTTGAAGATTGTGATTCGGAATTTAAACTATATCGGTGACCAGCTCAGTCCTCTAATTTGAAACACTTTCAACAACTGGGAAATAAAGTTGAATGATTAAGTCACAGCTTGGAGACATCGCCATTCACTTTGAACGACATTAGAGCTGCCATTATGTCAGCATATGCCTTCTGTTACTCTGTTCAATCTATACGCAGAAGAATATCGGCATCAACAATGTGGACCAGTACTTTATTAGGAGGTGTCCTATAATATACTGACAACTCGGTGTAAGTGTAGTAGTTCATTATTGAAAAATAACATGTTTTTTACCTGAATTAGACTGAGATACTTTCTGTGAAATTTTTGGAAACTCCGTATGATTCATACCTCAAGCGGAGATCTCCACTAGTGTCGTCATATACGCTATTGATTTACTGTTCTGCCTTAACTTTATTTTATTTTTTTATTTCTAAATTTACTGCAAAGCCCAGAATAAAGGTGACTAAATTCTTTGGTGATCGCCATCAATTAAAATTGTTTTAATAACCTAATTTAAATGCGCTTAATTTGTTATTTTCGAGCTAACCCAGAACCGAGTATCATGTACCAAGAACCGAATGTTTCAGAACCGAGTTTCCATGTTTAAGCAGCATTTCTTTAAAAATTGCAGATATATTTCAAACACCTTGTATTACGTTCCTACCAAGGAATTTTTATTTTAATTTATTTTTAATTATGCAATTGATTTTTACAAACGCATTTAAATGAAGTAAGGAGAAAACTCTCATGTTCGAATTCAGGAATAGGTTTTACCAATAACATAAAAGTAATTTTCAGCATAAGTTAAACAAGTAAAATAAAGTTTCATAAATTAGCCAAAAAGAAGGAGAAATGTAAAAAATTACAAATATCTATGAAACTGCTCAGTTCTCCGTAAAATGTGGCATTCATAAGCTGCAAACTTTCAACTCAAAATTCATCAGGAGTTTCTGTATATATATCAGTAGTCTTCTTCATCATTAGCTTAAGATAAAAAAAATAACCGCAGCTAATGGAAATCAGAATGTTATAGAAACTACGTTTTTCAACTTAATCAGTAAGAAATAATTTTTGATAATGATACAACTGTTTATGGTTCTATTTTTAGGTTCACTTTAAATAAAAATGTCAGATTCTAATTCTTTCTTAAAATTCAGTAGTCATGGGCGACTTTTATAGCCATTCTTCAGCAATTAGATTTTAGAAGAATAATGTGAATTTTAAAATGAGTCCCAATAATTCGAAGCTTTAAAACAAAGAATTTTCCGTGATTTCAATTAGTGTACAAAACTAACAAGATGTTCCGAACTCATTAGGCCGTAAGATTTTAAGAAAAATATTAGAATCAATTGTTTCAAAACCATTATTCCTGTGATGTTAACTCAACGTTTACAATCATCAATTCGATATAAGCCAATTTTTCTGCAATCTTTAATTTTTAAGTTTAGAACTTATCAGAAGTAAAGGAGTTCAGAAGTAAATGGATTTCATAATTCTAGACCTAAGTCAGTGTTGATCTCACCAATACCAGGCCCACAGAAGCTGCAACATGCCATTTTGACTGATGAATTCGAAATCACGCTATTTCAGGCCATCGGCCACGTTTTATGTCTGTAGAATGCCCACATATTTCGGGCCATCGGCCACGTTTTATGTCTAAAGAATGCCCACAGAAGCATTTACGTCAGTTTGGAGGCCGAATCTGAAGCATGGAAGAAACATCTCATTACTATCGGGCTGCAATATGGTAACGTACTCCTGGCCTAATTTTTATTTGATACAAAAAATTCAAAGCCGATCACTACAGGAGTATTCTGGTGGATCGCCAACTTTCCATTCTTTGGGCAGTGAACACTTCTCAAAACATCAGCGTCTTAGCTAAACTGTTAGGAGCATTTAAACGTGGTTCCAAAAGTATGATGATAAAGTCGGATACTTTACATGGGCTCCTTAGTCTCCTGATCTGAACATTATTGAACATTTGTAGAGATATTTGGAGTTCAAATGTTGTGCTGGAATTTCGCCTCCTGTTACCCTTCGAATATAGATACTGTTGCGCAAGACTGAATGGTCTGTATTCCCTTTAATTTTGTGCAAGGCCTGTGTTATGCATCTTTTGCACGTCGCATACAGTATCCATGTTTCAGTTTGCTAACCATATCCATCCTAAGAATGTCCTGATAACAGTATCCACGCATACAATGTTCGTGCTTCAGTCTATATTTGGTCCAATGCTCTGTTAATACAAATTATCTGTTATTTCGCAGTGTTCGGACTGTTCTTATCCCATGTGTATGAACTATCAACGTTTTGGATGAATATGAACTTATTAGATTAATAAATGTCGGCAATGTTATATCTAACTTTACTAGCTTAATAGCTATTCGCTTGCGCGACCAGCAGCCTAAAAGAGTTATTATAAAAACGAGAAAATATGCAATGATTTTTAGAGACAGAGAACTGAGTTTATTGCTTTAAATCGATTTGTTTGTTAATCAGTAACAGACACTTTAAAATTGAAAGGAAAATAAAGTTACCTATGCTTTGGCAAACAGCAGCACACCTGTGTAGAAGATAAAAATATTTTATTTCGGGTATTGACAGCAATTCGCTTTCAAATGGCTCAGTTTCTTGATAAAATTCTAAAGACAATATCATACGTTTTGCCAACTGGGAACATATTTATTTTAAGTTATTAAATTTTCTGATTAAATTACAAATATTAATATTTTACTGTTTACCGAGTGGCAACAATTAGCTCTTAAATCGTCAAGTTGATTACTCAAAAGTTCATTAAATTCGCTCAAAGTACGAAATAAGTAAACCAATTTTGGAATTCTACGTTATTATATTAGGATGGAGGACTTCCGTGTTCGGAACTCTCGTTTTTCAACAACATGAGGGACATATACATACAGAGTTTTCGTTATTTAATAACAGACTCCATGTAGTATAATAGTCACAAAATTGACTTAATTTATCTTCTCTCAGACAATGCTTTTTCTTTACTTGCGACTTTTGAACTCAAAACACCGAAGCCAGAAATATTAATTTTTTACATTTACTTATAGAAACGATCAATTATGTTTGAGTAACTATAAATAATAGATTATCTGAAAAGTAAATATACTTTTGTCGCCCAACCGGACTCTACCGTACAGAAGGGCCCTCGAACCTGTCGAAACCTCAAGGCTGTTGCCAAAGACAGGCGCAATGTTACCCCGACAGATTTTGTGGGCTACCATTTGTTCTGTTTATAAATTTATATTTGCAATTTCTTGTAAATTTAACATAGTAACCCTTCAGATCTAATTACACTAGTTGAAAATCGCTACGGGACAACTGATTTATGCGACGTTTCTTGCTCGACAGCCACAAAATCGCAGAAATTAATTAGTATAGAGGACTTTGTTGGACAAGACTTTGTTGGTTACCTGCATAAAAGGCACTTGCTCTCTTTCATTATTCGTTAGTGCAAAGAATTGAAATTTGAAAGCAACATAACGTTGTCGGTTTCTGAAAATAGTCCTATAACATTTTCATTTTGACGGCATGTGTTGACTGCAAAATATCTGTTAAGATTTCGTTTGAGTACGAAGGACCGTGGTTAAACATTCTGATATCTCGAGGAAAATAAAGTGTTACTGAAGGCTCGAGGCAGGCTGAAGTGTTAGTGAAGTTGCCACAGCAAAAGGGGTGTCGAAGATGTTATTTTGCGGGTAGTCAGCGGAAGGCGGAAATACTATGCGAACTAGAGACCGTAGACGAGCCACCGTACTTCGCGAGGACATATATAGATATATATCCCTCGTGTGGAAAAGGAACATAAATGTAACTAGTGGACAAATAACAACGCTAACAACGTTTAACAACGCTATCGGCACTCGCATAATTGTGAGAGCATGATTATATAATGTTGGTGCATGTGCGCCGGAGTTTGCTGCATGCATTCGCTAGGAGCACATAAAGTCTGGGAATGATTATTTTGATGTATATTCATTCGGATTGCCAACAGTGGTCCAAAGATATGTTCGCTGATAAATTCCATTTCACAATCAACAGGGATTTTCAGAACAAATGACATGAAGAGAGAATAGAACTCGTTACTACTACTAGAATGGTCAAGAAAGTAATCATTATTGATGAGGAGTAATTGTCATGTCAAGTGATAGAAACTTATAGATAGAAAGCGATAGCAACTCCAGTGATAGAATGTATTTGAAGGAGGTAGACTGATACCATAGAATATTGCATCCGAATTCTCCTGTGTCATGGGCGACTTTTCCAGGTGCAATTAATCCAGTTTGGTTCATGGATGACAATGTCCGTTTGCAGAGTACAGTTGGAATGATCGACATGCAATGTGTGCATGCAATGACTTAAATACTCAGCTCAACTAAATCCTACAGAATAGGGAGGCACACAACTGGCAAACCACTGGTCAGGTATATTGTTTAAAATTGGAATCCTCGTCTAACCTCATAGGAACAACAAATTATCCTGAGCAGCAAATGGGATAGAATTCCGTAAGCTCTTCTTAGTAGTTTCAATACAAATATGAAATATACTCCAGTGTCATAGGAATTGACACTCTACACTGAAGGATTCTTATCTGTTGTTATTGCGAATAGAACAAGCATTTATTTATCTTAACAGTTGAAAATAAATGTAAAAAACATCTTCTACACTTTTGCTTATGTTGTTTTGCTATATAGCGATATCTTTATCATTTTGTGCGATAACGATACTTCAATGCCTCCGTTAATAATCTCAAGTGATATTTATTTAAACGACGTGTATCGTTAATTATGATGAAAAATCACTTTGTCCTCTAGCTGTTGTTAAGCAATGTGCTATATTTTCTAGTAATAATAGAGAGAGTAATTTTAAAATGCAAAGAATATATGTGTACTTCTAAAGTATTAAAACATTTTTTTTTATCTTTAATACAAATATATGCTATTAAAACTGCAATAAAAATGGAACTTTAACATATATCATTCAGGAATTCATAAACATTGTAAATAAGGCTTGAAACACAGTTACTAAATATTTAGTAGCTATTAATGGCATGACTTGATTTTCATAGTTCGTAGCTGTCGTTGTGGCAGTCTTGATTGTTTGGGCTAAATGTATCTTTTGCTTCATTCAAAAATATTATTTATAAAAATCCACGGTGAATTAATATCGTGCTGAAAGCTTTCAATATGCAAAATCCATCTCCTCCAAACTATGAATCGATTTTGCTTTGATAATTTATTACCCCCAGGCAGAGAGAAGAAACATAATTTTCCTTGATTTGCGGCTTTGGAGGAAAATTTTGAGAAGGTACAAAAACATAGCCGGGAGCAGATATTGCTTGCACAATTGTGTGGGGTTTCATTGTGTTTGCTCAAGGGATGAAGTGGCATTCAAGCAATCAGATATGTCAGCTAGCATCAGAAAAAGATGGTTTGGATCTTAATTGCCATTAAAAGCCTGAGGATATGTTTCGTTTCACGATAGCTCTGGGAAGATAAATATCAAGTCTTCACGTTCCTTCATCAGCTTGTCAGTTTACCCATGTTTTGACTCGTATAATTAGCGCTCCAAAAGTAGAATAACTGAAGTGGAAAGGATAACTTTTTCTACAGAATATTTGGAAAATTATTTTCTTTTCCTCAGTAGTGTCTGTCGAAGGTTAACGAATTTACGTTTCATATGAATCTCACATAGACTACAATATGGTATGTAAATAACTGTTTACTTCTTGTTCAAATCAAACAACTGTTTGCAGTTAATCAGAGCTTTTCATATGCTACTCATTTCACTAATACAGACATTCGTACCCTTAGTTGGTGACCGATAAATTATAATCATGGGTTCAACTAAACTTATACCCAAAGATGTATAAGTGTGTTTTAGACGCATGCTAATAACTTATTGAAACGTGAGGCATATGTTTGAAAAAAAGGAAATATAGAAGTCTTCATTTGTCCAACATTTTTGCTCCGAAAATCACAATTTAAATTTTTCTGCTGCCAAAATTATTCAAAAACATCTTCCATTGGTGAACTGGATTTTCTAGAGGCATTTCACATTCAAAAAAATCTTTCTGTTCTAGTTAACGTCTCTAATTTCAATCCATCTTTGACATCAGCGTTTAAAGAAATTATGCTTCAGTTCTGGTTTCATCAACAGATGACGCCAGTAGTTTGTCTCCTGTCCAGGCTTACTTATCTTATCTTATCTAATCATTATATCTTATCTCGTTCATTTGCGGTTTTGCAGCTGAGGATGATGATTCGGTAAAACCATCGAAACTAGTCCTGTGAAAATTTGAAAATATAACGCTGATTTTTGTTGTTTGACTTCTAAATTAACTTCATAATCTTAAATAATCAGACCTGTATGAAATGACACAAAAATTTGTTCTGAAAGTATTAAACATAATATATGGAAATTGGAACCCTATTCGTTATTTTCATCAATAAAACAGTTATGCAATATATTAAAAACGAAAGATAAAACCTACAAAACGTGTAATAAGATAACACTGCTAGTTATGAATAATACTTAATAATTTGAATACTTAGAGCTGCAAAATATTTACTTTCAAGATTTTTGTTCCGACAATATGTGGTGAGATTTTAATCTAAACTGTGTGTGCCAGTAACATGCGTGTGCCAGTATCATTCGTGTGCCACTAACAGATTTTAACTTAAAATCTGTTACCTACTAATATCAGTTTTAATAATTGAAGAAATTAAACTCTTCCATCAGCGTTTAAAGTATTATATGATTTGCTAAACGGGTGGAAATTGCTGTGAAAGTGGAAAAGTATTTCGGGCGGTTCAGTATTTTAAGGATACAAGTTAGCAAAGGGTTTTGATTTCAAAGAGTTAAAAATAACAAAAACACATTAATCTATAATAAATTTTAAGAAAAAACTTAGTATTTATTTTTCCAAGCAGATCAATTAAGAGTACATTAATTTCTATTAAATACTTAAGTCTATAACATATTTACTCCGGAGAGCGAGGAAAAAAAATCTATTCTAACATTAACAGCGAAGCATTTTTTTTAGTTTTAATAATTCAGTAATTTCAAAATAAATAACTTCAAATTTCTATAACTGCTAATTAATCAAAAGCATAACTATTTCATTTAAGTAACAATTTATAAATTCATAACAAACTATTTCTCTTAATAATCATATTCTTTTCTTTTTTATCTTATAATTGCACAGATAATAAAAGAACTCTACAATTCAGATCAATCTATAAAATTTTCAACCTTATTATTCATTAAACTGAGCTACAACAGATACCACCTTTTTTAAGGTAAGTTAAAAGTATCAAAAATATTTAAAACTTGAACAACTCTATTTCAGTTTACAATTACTTTAATCTCAGCAAGGACAGCATGCACACCAAATAAAACAAAATTTTAAATTTCTCAACATTTCAATTCTTTAAAACAAAATCATTCTAAAATTAAGCGAGCATAATTTACATTTTTAAAATAAGGAGATCCCTTCTAAAATTAAATCAAACAAGTTCGTGTAAAGTTACGATTAAGAAAAATCTATTTTTTTATTAAGATTAACCCATTAAAAGAAAGGAAACGATAAAGGGGAAACTTAGCTGAACGAAGATGACACAGCATTCTATCTCCAGCAAGGGTCTTCTCCATCCCAAAAAAATGTAACAAAGTCTTGAGGTAAGGGTTTAGGGAAACTTTCTCAGAAAATCAGATGCAGGAACTGTTGATGGGACATGGAACAGTCAAAATCTTTTTCGGAGTATTAGCCAAACCAGGAATACTGGACTTAAAGGGAGGAACCTCCTGTTACCAGGGCATGATGGTAATTATTCGTAAAAGTTCCAAGGCAGTCATCAGGATCCGCATCAAATTGGATGGGAGCAGCAGCAGGTAGATAAGAGCAGTCGACATTCATTTTGGGCCGGTTCCGAGAGTCAGATATCAGCAGCTAAAAGTTTCCTTAGAATCATATTATTGTTAAATGGATGGGGCAGTCTGTGGCCTTAGAAACTCGTAATTTTATTTAAATTCCTCCCAATGGAAACAACCTCCGAGGAGGCAAGTAAACGAAGATTTTATGGATGGCACATACTTCAGTAAAAGGGAGCCATAAGCCTCACTTCAATACGATGAACTTCCCTCAGAGCTGCATGGGAAAAGCGTGCACAAAAAAGCGCAAAAGACTGCGAAAAAAGAGGTGCGAGAGACACTTGCAACGCTCTTTTGTTAAGAAGGAATGCCAGAAACCGCCAAAACCTGCTAAAACGGTGAAAAGCCCTGTTTGTCAAACCGTGCCTTACCCCCTGTAAAATTTTACACTTTTCTAACAGTCAGTTCAACCATTAAATCTACAATCGCCAGAAGAATCGCCGAACTAACCCCACGCCGGAAATGCTCTTATCTTAGTGGGAAACAACTTAGAAGTCGGAACTCCAAAAATTCATCACCCCATCCCACGAAAGAAGGAAAATTAATTAAATAAATTTTCATATCCCCGAAACTAATTTAACAATTGATTCAGAAGTAGTCTCAAATTTAAGATAAATTTTTTCTCCTTCTAGCAGTATAAATCATAAATATGTGAACACAAATTGAGTATTTTTAACTTCAAATATTACGTGGAAAATACACAAGTTCCATTGTCTGCCGTTTACAAGTTTCTCCAAATGACGAAAGCTAAGAATGTAGAAACTTAAGTATGAAAATCCCCAATTAAGATAAAACAAAATTACACAGACATTAAGTAAAAACACACGTTGTGTATGATAAATTTGCAAAATGAAAGATTAAATTTTGATTACTCAGTAATTTCTTAAAAAGCTTAATTTCGCTACACAACATGTCCCAGGTTTCAGGAACTTTTATATCTTTTATTATCTTCTACCTTATGGCTTCGTAAATTTTGCAATATCCCACCTCCGATAAAACTCCTTTTCACTGTAGAATCTAAAGTAAATGCTGAATTATCAAGATTTTATTAAATTGCGGGTTTTTTGCTACTTATAAGTTTAATATTTATATTCTTGGGAAAAGCAACTATAAACGAATTATTAAAGTGGCCAAACGAAACCTATTTTCTAAAACACCTTTTTAAGTTTCTAAACTCCATAGGAAAGGAGACAGAGTAAAATGCTATCTTTTGAGCAGTAAAATCAGAAAAATGTGCAATAGTGAGCACAGAACGTTACACACATTGCACACAGTTTTGTTACTCAAAATTTTGGTATTGATGTAACTTTTGGATTGTTGCCCACAGCTCCATAAATTTAATGACATTTTAACTTTTTCTGTGTGAAAGACCTACCATGACCTTTTTATAATGAGCATTTTATTTTATTTATTTCGGTAACCATTTACCAACGGCGTCAAGTACCTGCGGAAATCCATCA
>KK119832.1:113373-128539 GCA_000611955.2 Stegodyphus mimosarum
CATGCTGGCTAGTAGCTACCATTCTTTCATTTGATTATTATCTCCTGATGATTTCATCAATTTAGAGAATATAATAATTAATAATCTTAATTTTGAAATTTTTAAATTCTTGTTTACACACATAAACCTGTGTGTGTAGAAAGATAGACAAAATGATATACTGAAGGAATAGTTTAGTAGTTATATTATATTTAATGCGATCTGAAAAAATCCAGCTCTCAGATCTATAACTAACCGAATTAATTCAAAAATCCTTGATCAAAATCCAAAAATTCTTGAAACAGCTACTTTACTTCCAAAATTGCAGATCTACACCCATATTATTTTAAAATTTGTTTATCTGAAGTTATCACGCCTAATTTAATGACAATTGCAGGTTGCATATGCGCCACTGTATACAAAAATATCCCTTATCATCTCTATATATATCCATCGAATTTGAGAGCGAAATGTTTGACTACTACCTCAAAACCATGAAAACATATTCTCTTTCGTTATTCCATCTCTTTCAGAATTAAAATCCATCTTTCATTCCATCTCTTTCATTACATCTGTTATTCCATCTCTTTCACTCCAACCCTTTCATTCGATTTCTTTCATTATTAAACTCCATAAATATTGTATCTATTATTATATGTTATATTATTCATTAAGTTTGGAAACGTACTGTTTAGTGTACTGTGTACTGTTTAGTGAATAAAAATATAACAATTTCTGCACCACAATGTTGCATATTTGTAAAAATATTTACTCAAGCATTGTAATAAATATTATAACAAACTGCAATAACTGTCAAATTTAGGTTCAGTAAAAAGATAATACCTTATCATCTATTTTATTCTAATACGAAGACACATTTTTGCTAAAATGATGTTGTATGTGTCTTTTCTCGAGAAAGAATCTTTCGTTTTAATGTGTGATTCGTATTTCCTGATAGAAAAATACGATTTCACCTACTCCTAAAGCTTGTATAATTTAAGGTCAATAACTAGACTGAGAAGCATTCATTTTGTTTGGTGATAGGCGTTTTTTGGTTCGCGTTACGGAGAAGTGCCTTAAACAAGCTGCAAATGAAAGTAATAAAACGCCGAATAGTGAAAGAAAAACATTGCAAGTAAGTTTTATAAAATTCACTGAGAAAGTTATGTTCCATATGAAAATTAACCTTCCTGAACACAAACAAAATTATGCATGTCAATACTGATTGTGTTAAATGTGTAATTAATTTTTGTTAATATTTAGCACATCCGTGTGCTGATTACACACAGGAGATTAAATTCTTTTTTCTTTTACTTACAGTTTTTTTCACTTCCTTTACCATGTAAAGGAAGTATTGCAATCACGAAAACTTCCTACCGTATTTCAAAGGAAATATCCATTTTGACCGCTATCGAATGCAATTTAATGATGTTTTTGCCTGACATCTGTACGTAAGAACAAAATAAAGAACTCTTTTTTCCCAAACAAATTATAAAACTGATCTAAAATAGATTCAGAAGAGATTTTTTCTTGTCGTCTGTATATACGTACGTACGTAAGTTTCTATATATCTCGCATAGCTCGAAAACGAGTAACCTTAGAACGTTGAAATGTTGTATACAGGACTGTCATAGCATGTAGTTGTGCACCTCTTTTTCTGGTGGTAATCGGCTGCACCGAATGTATATAAATAAATATACATACACCCACTCTGTCACTCGGTTCCATGAGCTCAGTGTTTAGTCTTATATGTTGGTAAATTGTGCATTTTTTGCTTTAAATATGATTGAATTATGTTGTTCTTATCTTCCGGTTAAGGATCTTGTACCTTTAGTTAACCTCATTATCCGCAATTTAAAAGATGTTTAAGTCCGGTTAAGCCTAATTTTTTTTTCACCTTAACAGCCATATTTGTTTACATTTGAAACTTAGCAGAGTAGTGCATTTATTGCCAATCGAGAGAAACTAAGCTTCGCAACAACCAAGATAACGTCTTCTTTTACTATTGCGATTTATATCATTCTTAATCCATTCTGGAATTATCACTTAAGTTATTAAATATTATCCCATATATTGACTTAGCATAGCGTCCACAACAAATTAAGTCAGTCTCTATGCCTTCAGTGCCTTTTTGCTGAGTGAGACCGAAAGTAAACTTTTAATTTTGTGCTTTGAGGTTTTATGTACTTTTGCCTTGTCGCGAAGTGAGAACTGATTTAATTGAAAAGGAAATATATCTCTAATTAAATTCGATGCAATAAGTTTAATCATAATGCAGCAAAAATGCGTATAATTTAGTATTCCGTACAAGGAAGTCATGTAGTGTACAAATCAGATTTTTTTCTTATGGGGCAGAAGGCAATACTAAATTACTTTATTATCTTTACCAACATGGTTCCTTTTCACAAGTCTATTAATGGCATGCTAGATGAGGGAAATAAATTTGTTAAAATAATTTTAAAACGAACAGAAACAAATCTATTTATTGACGTTTTGACTTCTACCTAAATTTGTTGAATTTTCTTAGCCATTTTTAATCAAAAGGGGCAATTTACCCTGAAGGACTATTTATTTTGTTTTGGCATTTTGTGTTGAAAATTATAAACGGCGAATCACTTTTCAAATTGTTGCCACTAAACATTACTGCCCTGTATTATATTTAAAGAAATTAAATAATGAGGAATCTGCATGAATGTATTTATGTTTCTCGCACTGTGATAAAACAACTGTACCTAGATCCATCAAAACTTAAATTACCTGATTTTCCATAGAATATGGGCATGTGGAAGCTCTAATTTGTATTTGAAATTTGTTTTATTATCGATTTCACGGTTCTAACCTTTCAACAAATTTTTGATTAAAGAAACTAAACGATGTCAAAGAGAGCAGCAGCAACCACTATACAACAACAACAACAAAGTTTTTATCTTCACCACGGGAGAATCTATATCGGAAACTGTAAAGATATGCTCATTTTAAAATTATTTTGCGATATTGCTGTTGAACTGAATTTTATGGTTTGATTACGTAAAACATGATATTTAATAAATAAAGGTAACACACAAAACGTTAAAAAACGCCTCTTTGGACGTAATTTAAAATCTGAAACCTAAAAAAAATTTTAGTATGCTTATTTTCTTTTTAATACAAAATATTTTAACTCTTTTAATTCATCATTATAAATACAGAGATCTTAAAAATAGATTATATTTATAAACTGTTAACAGATATAATGGTAATGCAATCTGGAATAGCCTAATTTCCATTTATGAGCAAAATGTGGACTTCAAGACATAAAAATTAGAAATTCATTTTCCATCTAATGCGTATGAACAGAAAAAAATATTCTATATCCTCCTAAAAAAACAAATAAATAAATGCCCACGGATACAGTGGATTTTGTCCATACATGTCTTCAAACCAACCCTAATCACGATGTTTTCCGCTTCTGATAGTAACCTCTTGGCGGGGAAGCAGTGAATCGTATGAAAGCATCAGCCAGAAATCAATTCTGGTCATCTTCTCTGAGACGTTAAAACTCCTAGAAAGATTATACATTCAAATGGTTCTGCAGTCTATCTAACTTATCCCAAGGCGTCATAAAAATGCAAGCATTTTTTATCTTTTTCAACTTCTGAATTCATTCCGAGGAAATGAAATTGGATTGTATAATGTTAGCGTGGATGAAATGGCTCTGATAATCTGTTAAAATGTCACTAGAATGTCTGAATTAGCATACGAAGAAATTTTCTTCTACTCAGTCCTGTGCTCTGGAGACTTGTGATTGCGAAGCTATGAGTTGCAGGTTATTATTTTTTGAATCGTTCGCAACAGCCAGTAATTTATTTTGACGTGCATGCGACTTTAATATCCTCCCATTCTGCAAGCGACGCAATATTTTAGTGAAATCAAAATGCATTAGCAAGAATTATTTTACACGTTATCACACTCAAGACACATCATAGGTATTGAAGCCAGATATTTGTAGAATTTGTCGAAGTAAAAAATATATTAATTAATGTTCTTTCATAGTACCTTCTATCGAAGTAGCTATATTATAAGTCTAAAATTTGTCTGCCCTTATAATGAATACGACATGTGATAGGAATACCCTTTTCAATTGTATGTTTCAAGAAATGAAGCTCTATGATTTTAAGTACTAATAAAATTGTAAGCACGAAATTCAGAAGTGATAAAAATATTTTGTCAGCTCTACAATGTTCATTAATTTTAATACGGAGTTATAAAACTCTACTGTTCAAAATGTTTGCCAAATTAATGTCAACAATAAGTCTTCAAGAATTCGGATTACTTATAACAATTTTTAGAAATTTAGTAATTCAAGAATTTGAATTATTTAAATTTCATACTTACAGAATATTAGCTTTGTTTCTCTATAGATGAAATATTAAGTGCTATCATTCGGAAAACGCTGTTCGTACGCATGTTATAGGGCCAATACATTCACATTGCCATTTGAAAGTATAATGTGACACCTCGATTTGGGCAAAGAAGCTTGGGTTTCTTTTATAGGTAATCAATTCCTGCCATTCTCAAAATATTGTATCTACTATATAGATTTCTTATTCTCTGATTCTGTATTCTCTATGGTTCATATATTGTCAAATATTTCTGGTAAACGAAGTTATCTAAAATGAAGGGAAACCGTCCTATATGTAAAGTAAAAAAAAAGTATTTTCTACTGATGCTCCTAGAAATAAAAGAAGTTTTGAATTAGATATGTGTGCTCCGGCGGATATTTCTTCAAAATAGCTAGGTTTCACAGTTAAAGCAAAATTACACAAGACATTTTACGAAATTTCAGAGTGTATACTTTAATTTTATAACAGTTCCTTTAATTTTAAAGTAATTTCCTATCGATTCTTTTGTCCGATTACAACTTCCTACCAGAATGTGTTTTCAGAATCGACTTCAATGCAAATTAGTTAGAAATAGTATTTAAGGAAAGTACAACTTACTTCGTAAGCAAGAGCTAGGAATCCTGAGTAACACCTGTTTGCCTTTGGGCTAAATCTCTCTTGAAGCTGTTACGCTCGGCCGTTTATTACGAAACTTTTTATATTCGCCGGCTGGTTTAAGTCAAGAGCCAACTACGTTGCATATATGTTAACTTCGGCTAAGTCTCTTTTCGTTAGTTCTAATTTAGTTCTTATTCCTTATTTTGAGTTAAAGTCCGAGTGGAGGCTTTGTGTAATCCCGAGTAAGAGACAAATTGTTCATCTTATTTTAAGTGAAATGAAGGATAATTAACCGTTCTTGAACTTACGACTTTTGTTATTTGCACTAAGCGATAAGTCTCTTAACAGTTCACTAGGTTCCTCAACGTTCATTTAGTAGAATAAAAGTAAGGAACTATACGTTTGGCGCCTGAAATTTCAATGGAGTATGGCGTTAGGAAATGGGAAATTTACACTGACCCCTCGTTCCTTTCACATCCCTGAGGCACCAATAAACCCGATAGAGGAATTTGGTTTCAGAGCAGAAACCATGCGGGCAGCTATGAAGCCAGCTGTGATGTTCGACAGCAAAGGTTCGGTTATGACCTTTCTGGAACAACTGGAAAAAATTTTACGCTACACCCGGTGAATAAACACCAAAAGATTACAGCGGCTAACTTGAAAGTTCCAGCCCTTTGTTGTTTCAAGAGTAAAGAGAATTTTCTGATGAAGGATCGAGTTTCAGAAACTTACAGCTGGGAAAATTTTGACACTGTGCTACTAAACGCGTTTCCAGTAGTGAAAGATCGAGCGAAATTTCAAGTGGAGCTCTACAGTAAATACTAGATGAATGTGCAAGATCGGACCTGTTTTATTTTGAGGAAAATCCAGATCTTCAGTCTATTGTATGATATGGTATATACAGACCGGATAGTGAATTGATCGAGGTATTTTTGCCGAGTCTATTATATTCGTTTCAGGATTTTCTGGAGGTTAGAAATCCACAATCAGTCGAAAGTCTATTTCAAACTCGCCGTGAAATTCCAAAGCAAAACAGCTGAAAGCGCGCGTTCAGCAAATTTTCGCCAGAGCCAAACTTCGAGATTTTGTCTCAACCGAGACCTCAACTTAGTCAATAACCTTCTCGGCAATCCGAGAAGACCGACAAAGGAGTTAGGAAGAAAATCGGTCAAACGAAGTCATTTGGCGATCGCAGAAACAGGCAGTAAAAGCAAGAGGCTGAGAAGTAAAACGATTTCAACTAAAAAGTGTAGCCGAGAAGATAGTTCGATCACCCCTCGTAAATCAAGTTATATACCGTAGTGACACAAAATTTGGCCTTGCCCGAAATTCTTATTGTGTTAGACAGCACGCATACCACGGCCTTACTCTATACTGGGGCACGATGCAGCTTTCTGTCGCAAGAAAATTTTTCAAAGGTACAGACTGTTAAAATCACGAGGCAGAAATTAATTGCCCAGTGTGCGTGCATTGGGAAAATAGAGCTGCACGAAGAGGGGAATACTGCAAGATATATGATGTCCTCGAAAGTAATTGACTCCCGTGAGAAATCATTTCAGAATTGAAGACGGACACGGAATTCGAACATATATATGCATAGCTTAAAAAGACCCCTAACATTTCGAGTATATTTATATTCTGGCAATCAGAAATAGGGCAACGCATTATGATATCATTGATAAATTGCTATTTTACCCAAAAATATCTAACGACAATCAAAGATTCAGGCCAGTGATCCCAGAGAGTTTAGGATTAAATATTTTAAAAGAACCACATGATTCATTTACATCGGGCCACATCGGTGTTAGGAAAGCATTGCAAAGGGTCCGAGAAGCGGTTTATTTTCCGCAGTTACAGAAAGTCGTGACGGCGTATGACAGGTCATGCCATATGTGACAATTAATTAACGATGTTAATTATAATCCGACCGGGTACTTAAATAGTGTAAAAACTACTTTCCTCAATGAGTTGGTAGGCATCGATTTGCTCGGACTTTACCCCAGAACAAGGCTAAATAAGAATAGTTATCTCTTAACTATCGTTGCTCATTTTTCAAAGTAAGTAGAAATAATTCTCCTCAAACGAGCATTAGCTAGTCTCAGATTCGATTTTAAATAAATATATTTTAAAATACGGGGCCCCCATTAAAAGTAATATCTCATAACGGAAAATTATTTGTCAGTCAGTTATTTGAAACTTTTTGCACAGAACTTGGCATGCGGCATCTGCAAATGGTACCATATGGGCCACAATCGAATATAGCGAAAAGCGTAAACAAAAATATCGTTAAACCCCTCTCAGCGTTACGACCGGATTATTCCGTATAGAAGGCTACCTTCTATATTCATTACACATGAAAATTTCTGCTATTTTTTAATGTATCTGATTTCGATTTGGATTTATATTTGAAGGAACGAAATCAAGATAAAAAATGAGAGAGTCATTTTTTCATTAACATCAAGAAAATAACACTTATTCATGACATTTTGAGGAACTTTGAAATTTAGGGCTAAACCCGTAACGCTCGGAGGGTAAAATTATTCGAGGATATGTTAAGAATTACCATGATCGTTGGGACAACTGTGTCAATGAATTAGCTTTTGCACTGAAAGCGGCAAAGCTTAATACTGAGCAAAAGATTGCCGCAGAACTCCTTTTAAAGAGGAAAATTTTAACTCCCTTAGATAAACGCTTTTTTGTACAACAAATTCAAGAAGAACTTAAGTTAAAGGACATTCGGAAAATCATAGATGAGGCGAAAAGAAACTTGAAATTAGGTAGTCAGAAACAGAGAATTTACGACGATAAGAATAGACGGCAATATTCTGTAGGTTAAAAAGTACTGAAAGTGAAACATTCTTTATCATCTACGCCAGAAAATGTCGCAAAGTTTGAACTGAGTTCGAAGAGCCTTTTGTCGTCGAAACAATTAAATTTACAAGCTTATACCTAAAAGACAGCAACGGTCAGAAAACGGTAGCTAACGCTGATCAATTGAAACCGTATGCAGTCGAACTGATTTTGAAATTTCGAAAGATCTCTTTCAGAAACCTGGAAGTGAACCAAGAGGTACTGATGAATAAACCTCGCAGTCTATTTCCCCGGCAGATAAAAGGAAATTTCATCGAATGGAAGGCCAGCTAAGCGAGGTCCACGCCCACCAGAGAAATGTAAAATTTCGTCGAATGAAAGGTCAGCTAAGTGAGTTTCATCGCAACCTTTCCCAGGGCCAGAGAAAAAGCAAACGCCAACTATGACGGGGAAAAGAACTAACAGTTCCATTACAGAGGTGTCCAGAATCAACGAAGAAAACCTCATCAGACGTTTGCGGTTACCCATCGACAAATTCTAGATCCACGTCGATGCCGCAGATAAGGAAGTCTGAAAGGAGGGTAAAAGACCCAGATACAAGGAGGTCTTCACAAATTAAGCGCAGAGCCGACTACCAAAATACTCAAGCGGAACGAAAATCAGGAATTGAAGTTCAGTTTATATAATTTTGTTCAAAGAAGCTTTTTCTTAAGCAAGGACTATTGTTACATGCTGGTAAAAGCAAGACTTTTTTTAGTTCGCGAGAATGTTTATTGTAAATATCGTTTAGTCTGAAACGAGTCAAATGATTGTAAACTAGAAGTTAAAGTTAATTTTTTTCGAAAAGAATTGTAAATTATGTACAGCAACGGTAAATTATGCACAGTTTTATCAAAATATTACTGTGTTAAATGTCTAAATATGTTTGTGCTGAAAATAAAATTTTGAGTGATGAATGCGGAAGTTCTTTAAACTTCAAATTTTGTTTAAATGAAATATTTAAATGAAAATTAATAGAATGAATGTGTTAAAGGTAGGCTCCCCGATTAAACACGAAAGCTTAAAATACTTTCCCCCGTGTAGAACACTAGGTACAGTATTGATATTAAAGTGTCAATTGAGACTAGATTTTATAGACTAGATTTTAGAGTGACTAGATTTTATTTTTACTTTTAGAAAGTTGGTCAGATGGTAGTGTTGTTCGTTTCAACACAAAACTTACACGCTCGCTTCGTTTTACAGAACAAACTTCTGGACAGCGTTAGAGGAAATGAATTAAACGTGTGGTTCAACGAAATCTGATTGAGGACCAGATAAATGCAATAAAATGAAATTTGGGAAGAAATTCGAAAGTGGAAAATTTTTCTTTGTGGAGAGTACTAATACTTTTTCTTTCTAGATATATTGGAAGGACGAGCTAAATTATCATGATGTTTCCAAGATCACAAGATGATGTATGTAGTTCCATTCAAGCAAGAAAGTTTTGGAAAATAATTTTCTTTATCCTAGTTTTAATTTAGGTTTCGATCACTTTGGGACGTTGGGCCTAGTTAATATTTAGATTTTCAGTAGTATAATTTGAGATGAAGAAAAAAGAAGTTTTAGGATCTAAACTTTGAATTTGTTAAAAAGTCAAATTTAGAGACAGTTTTTTTAGAATTTAAAATTCTTACCAAAGTCGTCATGAGTCGTCTTTGTTCGAGTACTTAAATTCTGGTGGAGAAAAATGAAAGGTATATTTTAATTTTAGAAGAGTTATTTTAATTTTAATGTGCATTCCTATCAATTCTATTTTCTGCCAGAATGACTATTAGAATCGCATTGAATGCAAATGAGTTAGTAGTAGTATTTAAGGCAGGTTCAACATACTAGAGCTAGGAATACTGAGTAGCGCGTGTTTGTTCTCGGGCTAAATCTAAATCTAAGCTAAATTTTACGCTCGGCCGTTTATTGCGTGACTTTTGATATTCGCCGGCTAGTTTAAATTAATCGCCAAATACCCTATATTTGTGTTAGTTTCGGCTAAGACTGAAACAGAAAACCTACTTGGCAAGACATTTTGATTTTTAGTTCGAGGACAAAATAATTTTGGAACTCTGGGATTCGCTCCATATTCGATACTGAGTTGTGTACCGGAAATTCGATTAGGATGATGGAAAGACTTTCCGATGGCAGCTGATACTTTCAAAATCTCGGATCCCGGACGTCCTTACAGAACTACATAGCAGCCCCATAAGACGCCAGTTCGAAATAATGAAGATTTTGCAGAGAGTCCGAGAGCGCTTCATTCGGAGTAACGCTAAGGATGACGTGTAAAAGTTGTGCCAAATCTTGCGATGCCTGTGCGGGTCGGAAATGACCGAAGAAACACATCTGAGGCAAGCCGCAATATTACAACGTAGGAAAGCCTTTTGAACACATCGCCTTTGACATCTTGGGTCCCCTGCCACTAACTGCTGATCGCAGGAAGAAAATTCTCGTTTTCGTTGATTACTTCACCAAGTAGCTTGATTACTTCACAAGTGGATTTCCAGGTTCGGAGTGCCTCTTCAGCTACATTCCGAGCAGGAAAGGAATTTTACCTCCGTCTGTAATCAAAGATCTGTAGAAAATCCTCGCCATTGACAAAAACTAAACGACGCCTTTACTTTCCCAATCAGAAAACATGGTAGAGAGGTTTAATCGAATCATTCTTAATAACCTCTCATTGGTGGTCTCCAGAAACTAACAAGACTGCGCCAAGAAATTACCACTGTTGTTACTGGCTTACCGCAGCGTTGTCCACGAGAATACAGACTATTCGCTATCTCAGATGCTCTTCGGGCATGGCCTTCGTCTGCCTTATGATGTCTTGTTTGGTCGCTCTCCGGATGCGCCTTCATCGCCTGAGAAATATATCCAAGATCTCCAGGCATGGTTTGAAGTGATGCACAATTATGCAAGAAAGCGAGTTAACTTGGCGATGGAGAAGATGAATATACTATACGACACCAGAGCTACTGAACATCCATTCAACGAAGCAGATAAAGTGTGGTTGTGGAATCCGACTCGTCGGAAAGGAGTCTACGAAATTATAGTTCCTTGGGATGGTGCGTACACAGTCCTAAACTGACTGAACGACGTCGTAGTTCGGATCCGTAAGTCAACGAACTCTAAGCCTAAGTCGTTCATTACGACAGGTTAGCTCCTTACTATGCCCATAGTACGTAGTGTGTATAATGTAAATAATATAAGACCATGGCCTTTTTTGTTTCCAAATTTGTATCTGATTTGATTTGTATTTTGTGTTTGATAGTATCTGATTTGCTTTAAGTTACTTATTGGAATTATTGTTTATGTTGTTTGTTATTGTAATGTAATGTATGTTATTGCATTTATACCTTAGTTGTAAGTTTGGCTTCCTGTTCAGGGATGGTACTTCCTGACACGTGCACTTCATGGGAAGGGGCCAGTGCTACGGATTTTGTATTTGATTATTAATTTTATTGTAGAATTGTAATTAAAATTGTTTTATATCCCCGTGCACTGCAGCAGAAACATATTAAGATAAAGCTACGCCGACGAAGTAAAAATACAGGAGCAGACGCATTTAACATTTCATATATAGATATCTCGTAATTTATATTTAAATTAAACAAATGTAATTGACTACTGTTTTAGCTGTAACCGTAATTCTACGCTTTTGCTTTCCAGATATCGCGAGAAAGCACGAACCTGAAAGAAGCATATCAGTTCAGTTATTGTTTGGACGGAAAATCTCGTATAAAAGAGTTGCTTTCGTAATCATTGCAGATGAAAATCTCTGCCAGATACTAGGTATACAACGATTTCCGGTTGGATGTATATTTGAAGAAAAGGAATCAAAATACAGAGTGAAAGAGTTATTCTTATATATAACTATGATCAAGAAAATATCATTCGTTCATGACATGTTGAGGAACTTCGAAATTTCGACTTGTGCATTGCATCCATTACGAAACCGTACGCCCGCAACAATATGGTAGTGAGTTATACATCATCGTAAACTGCTCTAAGAAGCTAAAAAAGGCAAAATTGAAAGTACTATGAAACACATAACATGCAACATGCTTTGGCTAAGCAACTTCGTAATAGCTAAGTTTGATTTCTGAAAGTGTCTATCTAACTTGGTGATACTGTAACCCATCCATTTTCTATTCATTGCAACAAAATGAAATCACTGACACAAAAAATACTTACTTCTTCGAAAGCCATGTGCCTGGAAAGCACTCTGTACCTTTTGAAGCATCCAAAATCTTCAATGACATCAGTATAGGAATGGTCCACTAGCGGCCGAGCGGTAAAGCCGCAGCACACTGGTAGGTCGGTTCCAGGTTCGAATATCACGAACCGTCTGACTTCATCGGCGTTTCCGTAATTTTCCCATGTGTAACGTGTATACAAGTCAGTTTCCCTTAGAAAACCCTTCACGGTGGCATCCTTCCTCTTAGGCAGATTACCCTAGAAGCTTTGTCATAATCGCATGAACAAAACAAAACCAGTATAATAGTAAATTCATTTTCAAATTCTTATCGACATTTTGTTCACTGATGAATCTCATTCCTGTCTGTGTGAAATAGAGGGCCGTCGACGGACATGGCGGCGACCCGGAAAACGCTACGAAACAGTCCATTTCGCCGAGCGTCACACCGGTCCTGCACCAGGCAATATATTTTGGGCGCATAATGTTTGATCACAAGACACGCCTGGTACACATTAAGGGCAATTTAATAGCGGACCGCTACGTCACGCAAGTTGTGGAGCCTGTTGTTATGCTGATTGCAGGGCGCACCCAGCACAGTATGCCAAGCCGCATGTCGTACTGCGTACTTTGAACAGCCTGACCGGATTTGACATCATATCCTGGCCGGCAGCTTCTCCAGATCTGAATCTCATCGAACACCTGTGGGATATCATTGAACGTGACATTAACCGAGGACCACGGCCGCAAATCCTGGATGATCTGCGTACAGCAGTGCATGATGCTTGGAAAAGGCTACCTCAGACAACCATCAATAAACTCATAGATAGCATGCCTCGCCGGATTGCGGCCTGTATTGCTGCCCATGGTTAACACATTATATACTGAATAAATTGGTTTGTAATGATTTTATGTGTCTATATTTTTAATCCTTTGCATATCCATCTCACAACTCTCGATCCTGCAATTTGTATGACGCTATGAGTGTTCTTTCTTCGTGTCGCGATTTCACTTTTGAGGAGTATCTACTCCTCAAATATATACTCTCCTATATATATACATAATTTGGCTATGTACATGTGTATACACACACATATATATATATATATATATATACAGTCACATAGATAGATGGAGAGAGATATTTACTATATATATACTTCAAAAAATATCATGGAAAATTCCACACACATGCACACTTACCAACTCGTATTTACTATAAGCATATAGGTGCAACAAATCTTTGGAGTTAGAGTTATCTTCCAGAACTTTGCAATTTCGTGACCTCGACGATACCCCAACGTCACTCCGACGAATTTCCCGTTCTGAGTTATCTGCAATCTAAGTTGTATACATCAAATTTACCAGATTTTTCAGAATTTAAAGGTGTCATAAAACGTGAAATCATGCAGTTGCTGTTGCGATGTTACATTCTTCATTACAATCAATAATATCCCGAGTGAAATGTATTATTATCTGTAAAAGTACGTGTGGTGATGAAGGTGACTAATAATTAGCTAGATACGTTTAATTGCCAAAAGTGATGTTACATATTCCCAATAGCGTTCACATAGCAAAAAACATCCTCGGGATATCCTAAGGATGTTCCTCGCGGGATGTGCGCACATCCTCAGGACATCCCAGAATATTCCCCCAACCTCCTAAACACATCCTCCTGAGTGCTTAATGTCACATCCCAGTATATCCTCAGGACATCGTACCTAAGTCCCATCGACAGTATATGGGATGTTGTTAGGATGTGAAATCCTACTTACTGCATCCTCGGGACATCCCAGGTTAACCCACTAATCTCCCAAAGACATCCCATTATATCCTCAGAATATCCTATCTAGATCCTATCGACAGCGTATGGGATGTTATTGGGATTTGAAGTCCTACTTACTACATCCTCAGGACATCCCGTAATATCCCAGTTTCCTCCTAAACTCATCCTAACGACTGTTTAATGTCACATCCCAGTGTATCCTTAGGACATCCTATCTAGGTCCCATCGACAGCATATGGGATGCTATCAAGATTTGAAATAACTAGTTATTATATCCCGTAATATCTCTGTAACCTTTTAAATACATACACCCCACTGCTTAATTGACACCTTCCAGTATATCCCCAGGAATCTTCCTTGCATTCCTGTGAAAGTGTTGGAAGGTGTTGCGGTAACCTAAAACCTACTTATTTTCCACATATACTGACAGGTCCTCCTTCTGTGGTTACTATGGAAAAATAAGAAATGTTGAGAATATTTATACAACTTATCTTTTTAATTTGAATTTCAATTTATTTAATAATTTGTAAATATATCTAAAACTGAGCAAGGGACTTAAAATGAATTATGAATGCAAAATATTACAAGAGAAAATTTTGCTTTAAATATTAAAAATCTTTCTATCATTTTTAACCATTCAATAACCCAAAACTGAATTCTTCAATATATTCATAATTAAATTATTCTACAAAATCAGTTCTGACGTCAGTTGATTTGTATTCAAAATTCGATAATAAAATTAAGCATTTAATAATGATTAAGCCTTTTAAGTAGTGGACCAGATGAGTGTAAATTTAAAAATTATGAACTTAAGTCGGTTATGTTGATTGAATCATTATCGATAGCTACTATAAAATGATTGAACAGCTCATGAGTTCGTCTTGATGTTTGCTGTGATGGAGCAGAAGATTTCATAATCAATTTTTTATATAAAACATATAGCTTTCAAATTTAACCCATTCTATCCCATTGTCCTATTTAGAGGACAGCTAAAAAATATCACGTGGAAATCACCATTTGTTTGTTGCGAATATTTTGTTAGCTGGAACATGTAGGGATATGTATTAGCTTCTGATAGCGTGAGTTATGGCTCTCGCCTCCTCCTTCTTCCCCTGGGCATTTTGTCTATTCATTGTATTAGTGTGCGTGGTTTGTATCATCTCTTAGCGGTTGCATAATTCTTTTTGAGGTTATTTTGGACATTTCTCTGGGCATTTTTATGTGATAGTACTCTTTCGTTATCATCCTGGTGGTAAATTAGAGTTATATTATTCTTAGATAGGTTCTAGCTCATTATTTTTTAACTGTCCTCTAAATAGGACAGTGGGACGATACGCATGCAATTGACGCATTCTTTCTCCCTTTCTAACTAAGAGTAAAAAAACTAATTTC
>KK119832.1:133144-159535 GCA_000611955.2 Stegodyphus mimosarum
AGAAGAATTAGCCTAACGGTGTTGACTGAAGCTAAAGTCATCGAAATCAAAACTATTATTGAGAATGCTAGTATTCATAGAACTGATCCTGAATTTGTTCACGGAATTATTAAAGCTGTTGCAGAGGATCAAAAGAACAAAATGACTGAAGAGCAGTAAAAATTAGAGCGCAAAAAAATTAAGTTAGCTCAACTTGAGAAGGACATCGAGCTACAAAACCTGAAGTTACAATTGGCTGGGGAAAATGCCAATCGTGCTGTGTTTACAGATTCTGAACCGGCATCGCGAAGTTTCGAATATATCATCAAAAGCGTTAAAATACTAACTATAGCTGTCCCTCAGAGACCGGAAGCTCTGCATTTGTTTTTTCAATCGCTGGAAAAAGCTTTTACTACTAAAAGCGTACCAGATGAGTTAAAAATCAGAAGTGTTGATTAATTTATTAGGTGATAAATGTAATCATGTTTTAACGTATGCTTCTGAGCAGGAAATCGCGGATTATGGTAAATTAAAAGCACTAATCTTGAAGAAATTTCAGCCGACACCGCGTGAATGTTTGAATAATTTTTAAAATGTTCAGGGACATTTATCTGAGTCGCATGTTCAGTTCGCGTCTCGACTCAATGTAACTTTCGATTATTATTGTAGGTTAAGAGAAGTAGATGATTTTAAGAAATTGTGATCTCATTGTATCTGATAAGTTGTATGAAACGCTTGCTTATAAAACAAATTAATATATTAGTGTTCGGGAGGGTTAAAGTTGGTTACCGCGTGATCAATTGGGTAGAGAATGTGACTTATTTTATTCGTCCAGGTGTAAGCCCTTAACTGATATCAGTAACGCGCGAATCGAAACTCAGAAAGAAAATAGAAGGTTTAATTTTTTCAAAAACAATCTTAGAAAAGCACAGAGTAATTCGAAGAATTCAGGATGAAAAGTCGTAAATCAAAATAATAGTAAATCAGAACGTGCTTGTTATCGAGTCGAGTAAAGGTTAATTGTTTCATTTTGCGAAAAACTGCCGTAACCGTAAGGAAGAAAATTCATCTCAAAAACTGGTGTCCAGGTTGAAAATTAGATCGGATAATACAACTAGGAATGAATTAGAATTTATTGAGTTGTTGATTGATAGTAGAAAAATAAAATGTTTAATGGATTCCGGAAGTGAATTAATAGTTGTAAAGAAATCTCTTTTTCCGGATAAAATACCGTCGGGATTAATAGAAATCATAAGTTCTTTTGGTCACGTGATTAAAACGGAAACGGCTAGCTTATTTTTTTCTTTATGCGAAAGCGGTAAACAAATTTAACTAGAGGCAGCAATGGTTTATGAGTTGATAACGCATTGCATCCTCCCGCCGTTATGCCTGGAAAAGCTCCGTGGCACCTACTGTCGGTGCTGCTCGGTGCAATATGGTAATGACTGCGTCTCTTCGGAAAGAAATTTTTTGTCTTTTATTTCTGTAGCCATTGACGGAGACAGCGAAATAGATTTAACACACATTACGGACCAAGGATTACGCAATACTTTTTCCATTCTAATTAAAGAATATAAACCACGAGAAAAACCGCGTACTACAGATTTAAAACTGAAAGTAATATTAAAAGATGAAATACCAGTTTCTCAGAGTTCGAGGAGAATTCCTCCTGCTGACCAAAAAAATGTTGATGACTAAAAAGATGAATGGTTAAGGGATATGATTACAAAGCCATCTTGTTCGGAATATGCTCCGCCAATTGTTTTGTGCAGAAAAAAATCAAGCAAGTTCCGTGTTTGTGTTGACTTCAGGTAATTAAATAAAACATAGTAAAGGATTCTTTTCCCATGGCACAAGTAGAAGAGGTTCTTAGGTCATATGGGTGAAGCAAAGGTACTCGCTGAGTAGAAACGCAATCATGATGGTTGCCTATTCTCAGGGAGAAGTTACAGCCAAAATTGTAGCTGCACAAAAAAGTGATGAGCGTCTCAAGTTGCTGAAATCTTTAGTCGAGCAAGGACTAAAGGAAGATTTTCTAGTGAAGAATGGTATATTTATGCAAGTTCGATAGCGGTCGCGAGTTACTTGTGGTACTCGAAGCATTGGACTTAGAAATCATACTTAGCATCCACAACAAGGGACAGTTCGCAATGTCTAAAACAGTATATTTGCTGAAAATAGACTTATGTATTCCTAACGTTAGAATACGTATTGAACAAGTTATTTTGCATCGTGCAGAGTGTATTTTGTGCATCAAGAAACGAGGTAAAGGCGAAGGGCTGCTGAATCCCATATCAAAAGAGCAACCATTGAGCACTTTTCACATTGGTTTTATAGGAACATTACCTTCGACAAATAAGAACTACGACCATATCTTGACCGCCGTTGATGCATTAAAAAAGGTCGTGTGGCTCTATCCATTAAAGGCTACATTAGCTCAAGAGGCATTGCAGAAGCTGAAACTGAAACAATCAACTTTCGGTAATTCCTTAAGAATAATAAGTGATAAAGGTACTGCTTTTACGTCCAAAGACTTTGAAGAGTACTGTAGGCAAGAAAACATCCAGCACATATTTAAAACTACAGGCGTTCTTAGAGGGAATGGGCAGGTGGAAAGAATTCATCTGGCGCTGATTCCAGTCCTATCCAAATTATCCATAGATGATCCTACCAAGTGGTGCAAATATGTTGGAGATGGACAACGGATCTGAAACAGCACTAAGAGCAGAAGCACAAAGAGCTCCCCTTTTGAGCTCCTCACAGGTATTAAAATGAGAAATCTAGAGGGCTTAAATATTATTGAAATTATCGAAGAAGAAGAAACAAATCTTATGATGAAAGACCGAGAAGATATGAGAGAGGAAGCAGGGAAAAATATACTAAAAATTTAGGAAGAGAACAGAAAAGCGTACAACAAGAAGAGAAAAAAGCACAGGTATACAACCTGGCGATCTAGTGGCCATTCAAAGGACGCAGTATGGAGGAGTGGTCTAAAGTTAAGGCCAAAGAGTTTTCAGTCCATATTGTGTAACAGCGAGAGAAGGCAAAGAGCTGTACCAGGTGGAAAAGTAGGACAAGATGAAGGTTCTCGCTTTACACCAACGGCAGCTGATCGCATGAAATTCTGGATTGTTCCTGCTTAAGACTGTGCGGCTCCTCCCCACTTGTATTTTTTTGTATTTTCTTTTCTTTTTTTTTGTTTTTTAATCTATTTTCAGGTTCTGTTTTCATGTACCAGTGTCGCTGATCCGTGTTTTCGAGGCAGAAAACAAAGTCAGGATCGCCGAGCTGTGGGATCCCTAAGATTCATACCACCAGAGGGCATCATCTGTGCGCCTTCAGCAAGAGCGAGGTGGAGACGAGGATGTCAGAGAATCATGCGAAGGTAGTGACAATGGTAGCGAGCGCGAGTACGCGCCGAGTGGTTATTTAAAATAACAAAACTGAATCAGAACTGTGTTTGTATTGTGCCCAACAAGCGCGAGAAGGCTCTAAGGCACTGTTATCTAATTCAATCTGTATAGCTTTTTCTTTATATCATTAAATGTTTCTGTGGGTTGGAAAAAGTATGGAAGTATTAATTAGCGAAGGATATATCTTCAACCCCCACCCACAGAAAATTTGGGCCTGTCCGGGATTCGAACAAGAAACAAGGAAGGTAAATCATTATTTTGTTTCAGTGTACTATTGTAATCATGAGTGTATTGAATAATATGAGAAAACAAGATTTGAAAATAATCCCAGAAGAATTAGGCCTAACGGTGTTGACTGAAGCTAAAGTCATCGAAATCAAAACTATTATTGAGAATGCTAGTATTCATAGAACTGATCCTGAATTTGTTCACGGAATTATTAAAGCTGTTGCAGAAGATCAAAAGAACAAAATGACTGAAGAGCAGTAAAAATTAGAGCGATTTCCTTGCATTTATTACTACATTTATTTAATTTTTTTTGTAAAATGTTAACGAAAAGTAAAACTGACCAATCATGGGTTGGGATTCGTCTTTGCATTGGGTTTGGATTCGTCTTTGCATTGGGTTTGGATTCGTCTTTGCATTGGGTTTGGATTCGTCTTTGCAGTAAAAATTCTGCTTCGCGAGCAGTTTTCCTGACTTCTGACCTGCATGCATATCTGCGCCGCTTATGCTTTGCTACCTGAAATGACGTTGCATCTTTTTATGCCGCATATAAGAAATTATCGTAATTGCTGAAAAATGTATAATATCGTAAAAAGTATATTGTATACAAGGACTTATTCTAATGTGCCTGCAAATCTGAAAATAAATTTGTTAATTGACTGAATTTAATTTGATATCAACTTTTTCCACTCGCCTTATTCTGCCATAACGACTGTATTCTGAAATTATGACATATAATGTATTGCAAAAAAGTGTTTTGCTCTGAATATGCAGCATAAAATATGCTGCTACATAGATAACAGTATCGCTGCGTTAGCTATACTTCTCTCTTTTCTAACTCTCAATGTTTATAAAAATTGCTTTGATGCTCACATGTAAGTATATGAATTTCGTAATGCAATTGTATTACATGCTAACTAATGTCAAGGACGAGTTTAAAACTGTAGTGATTGCTTGCAGCATGCTCTTGACATTTATGTCTGAAAGGATCTTGAGGTTCTGGATCGTATATCTATTATAAATGCGAGAAATACTCTGAACGTTGTTCTTCCTCTGTCATTTTTTCAGACTCGTCATTTTTAGTTATTGCGGATAAAGCAGCACTGAAACTTAACCATAGATAGCATCACACAATTCGTAGCAAAACCTACAACAGAAGAAACAAGGACAAACACTTTCAAGGAATAAATAAATACAAGAAAAACGTAAAGTTGCAGTTAACCTCTTTGCTTCATGCAGGCAAGCCTGATGTATATCAAGAAAATTATGCTCATATCACAATTTCTTTGAAGATGTCTTTAAGTTATATGAGTATTATAATTTACTGAATTATGTATCTCTGATTATGTGACCGAAGAATGTATCGCTGCTTTTAATTTCGGAAAGACAAATGTATAATGTTACAGGATATAGTTCGCTTCACAAATGCTTTTCACGAATCCGCATTAGAATTTATAATCCAAAGCTTTGATTCACTAGAAACTTCATTCACTAGAAATATTACACTGAAGAATATAATTGAATAGCTGTGGGTGCTGAAGCAGTAATGGATAACTCATGAATGTAAACTCTTGACCGAAGTTAAAGTCCGTTTATAAAACTAGGCATAAATTTCCACTGTGACTTCTCGCTGGGTCTTACTAGAAACAAGACCTGAACATGTACAACACTGTACTCCTACTTAATGCTGTGACATTTCCCATCTTATTTATATGGTGATATGATGAAAATTAGCCTGCGAACTCAATAAGCGCATACCATGGGAGAATACACTGCTGCATTCACTCAGTGTTCCTGAGAAAAGTTAATACAGCATGACACCGGTTTGTTGTGAAAGTTTACTCCGTCATTCTGTGGTACCAATTAATAGGCTTATATATGTTTTGTCTGCTCATTGTTTGTTTGCTTAAAGCAGGCATGCTAAACTCAGTGTCTCAAGTGGCCCAGCTGTCATTAATATACAAAATGGGTGACACAAAAATTTAAACAATCTTCATTTTTAACCACGTATTTAAAATTTGAGTAAATACATAATGTCAATATTGTAGTTATTTAAAAAATAGAAGGAAAATAAATAAATCCTGTTAGAAGATTGGCACTTATTGTTTTATTTTCGACACCTGATACATTTGTTTTTTGCAACCAGCTTTTGGACATCTGAAGACGTATTATCCGCACTAACGAGTTTCAGAACAAAATTTATAAGTATAGGAGTTAAGATGAGTCTTCCTCTACACTTATTATTTTCCATTAATGAGAAAAATTGTTCAAACCGTTATATTCTACCGAAAAGGGCAGAAAGGTACTGAGATTTCGTTTTGGCATTTTGTGTTGAATCTCTATAAATGGCGTATCACTTTCCAAATTGTTGCCACAAAATGTTAAAGTCGTGCATTATATTTAAAGGAATTAAATAATGAAAAATCTGCATAAATTTGTGTATGTTTTTCGCATTGTGGTAAAATAACGCTACCTACAGCCATCAAATTTTGAATAACGTACGTCTCCACCCGAATATAGGCATCTGGAAGCTCGAATTCGGAATTTGTTTCATTACCTCTTTCATATTTTGTAAAGTATTTATGACTTTTTGATTAAGAAACTCAACGATTTCAAAGCGAGCAATGGCAGCACTGCACGGGAAAAACATTATCTCCAGCGCCTGAGACTGTGTACCGGAAATTCTAAAGATATGCTCATTTCAAAATTATTTTGCGATATTGCTTTTGAATTGAGTTTTATGGTTTAAGGGCAAAGAACACGATATTTAATAAATAAAGGTAACACACAAAACGTTAAATAGACGCTTCATTGAGCGTAATGTAAAATGTAAAAGCTTTCAGATTTTTAAATTTTTGTTTCTCTTTTGAGCATGTTTCTATTCTGCCGGATCATTATGCAGGTATCATAATTTCAGCATTTTCGCTAAGATACGTTAAGTAATTATTCTTTCCTTTTTTTATTGTACACGAGTGGAAACAAAGTCATCGTTCATACATTGAAATAATTTTAACAAAGTGCGTAAACTACATTGGTATTATTATTGCTTATATCAAATACGCCAAATTTCAAAACGCACCAATATGTAAATCTACGTATATCTTGTAATATTGACACATTTTTTTTTTTTTTAGTTTGTGCCAAGAATAATTCTCTTAACGAACTTCCTAATTTATAGCAACCTATATATTTCCTCTTTTTGTATTGCATAGAGCGGAAAAAAGGGTCATGCTCATTACTTTTAAATAATTTTAACAAAGTGCGTAAACTCTATTTGGCGTTATTATCGCTTGTAACGAATAGGCCAAATTACAAAACGTGCCAATGTGTAATTCAGCTATATCTTAGGACATTTTGAATAAAAAACTCTAATTTTTTGCAGGTAAACTTAGAAATACACATATTTTGAGAAAATGATAACAATTTTATAGATTATAAGCCAAAATAGTTTTCGAAAAAATTATAAAAAATATTTAAAAATACAAATTTTAAAAGTAAATCATAAAAATTGAGCAAATTTTATTTCGAATGAACCTAAATTTTGAAATGTGAAAGTTAGAATCAAATAAGTTTAATAAAAAAGGGATATTAATAACCTTAGCTCAAATTGAATTAACACTGAGGAGCTAAAATTTTGGGAGCTAAATTTTTTAAGACCTATTCGTGCGAATTTTACAAAACTTGGCAGTTTGACATAATGTGAGTCTTAGAATCGAAATATGAAAAAAAAATGGCATGTCATTTCAAAAAACGTCCGATTTTGCGTCAAAATACCTACATTAGAACAATGGTATACATAAATCTAATACATTTCGTAAGTCGTGCTTTCGAGACGGAAAACACTATTTCGTCAATCGACCCAGTAGAACGGGGCATATAGAACTTTCTTTTTTTTTTTTCGCAGTGTACCTTTTAAGTACATGCTTTGAGAGCGTAATATCGGAACCATAAGATTCGGGTTAATTTTGAAATGACCTTGTTAGAAAAGATTTATTATAAACATATTAGTATTTTTAAAGTAGAAATATGAAATTATCAAATTAAAAAAGAGATTGGATGAATTATTACGAATTACAATTAGAATGTTATGTTACGTATTATTTATCATAGATATATGTTTTATTACTGTGATAACTTAGTAATTAGAAAAAAACTTCCTCGGTAAGGATATTTTCCAAATCTATTGCAAAGCTTTCTGCATACAATATGTGTGCGCAAAATGTAAATAACTCCAGGCACTAGTTTCTAAGCAACGAAAAACAATTTTTTCCAGCAGATAAATCAATTTCGACTAGTTAAAATAACTTTTTCAGGCTCATTTCACTACAGAATAATACAAATATACAGTAAGACCCCGCTTAACGCGGGTTAAACGTTCCATCAAAGTAGAGCTTAATATGAAACAGCGTTAAACGAGGTTATCTCATCATGTAAATAATGGGGTTAGGGGAAGATGGGTAGAAAATTGGTCAGGTATTTTACCTTAAATTTTTTCATTACGTCTTTTATAACAATAAAACAAAAATTTATTTCTTACAAATATAGAAACATAGTAAACGAATATACATATAAAAATAAATAAAATTCTAAGTGTGCTTACATTTCAGATCATTCAGTCTCTTCTGTATTTCCAATTTTCTGCCTTTTTATCAAGAATTTATCTAATGGAATTTGCGTTTTCCTTTTGCGCTTTGTAGGAATTAGCCTGCCTTGAAGTTCGAAGGTCGCGCTTATTAAGAGTTTATAAAACGAATATCGTTTTAAATTTCTTTAAACTTTAAAGGAAAAAAAATATTTTTTCTCGCAAGTAAATTAATTAATGGATTAGTTACTTTGAGCAAAAAAGTATGAAAATCCGAGTTTAAAGTATCGCGAAACGTCAAAGAAGAAACGTTTTGTCAGATATTCTTTCGTCTTAACACGTGTTCCTCAATTTCCTATACACACGGCGGAGGGGGAAATTCTCGCCGGCAGGTTCCATCGCAAAATCCCTTGGCGAATTTTCCCTCCGCTTTCCACCGGCGTAATAGCAAACTGGTTTACATTACGTCTATAAAACCTTTCCTTCTTTGCATAGACGTTCTTTGGTCTAACGCTGTGTGCAGATTCGTGGAGTCCCACAATTCAAATGAAAGAGCGTTAAACCGAAACAGCGTTAAGCGGAGTCTTACTGTACTTATATTTATGATAATTACATCTTCGACTTTGCTGCTCCTAACATTGAATAAATACTCCAATACATTGGATATTCTATTTTAGTTTTAATTTAAATGTTGCGTTTTTAACAAGTCAAACTCAGAGAGCTTACGTTTTTCAAATTTTACTTTGGGTTATCTCTTGAAAACCTATTTTGTTCTCTCTCGCGGACAAATCAGAGACTCCGATTTAGTAATGTGTGCCACCTTAATTTCTTTGTGTCCTTATTCGTTTGCATACATATATACATACCATTCCAAACAAATGTACTTTTATTCGAATTTAAGTCGAATAAAAGTGCTCCAGGTTATTCAAGAAAACTAAAACAGTTATTTCAACTTAAAAGGAATCATAAAAAATATATTTAAATCCCTTGGATCATTCTTTACAACTACAAAAAAGAAAATGTATAATTTTACTTGATCAAATAAGCTTATTGCAATGTTGAAATTATGGAAATAAATGCTAAAACAAACCTCTTGCAGATGCCACGAAAGAGAAGGAAACATTTTTGAATAAAATATTCCCTTTGCGGGGAATATAACTATTTAAATATGAATTACATTCCTTTCGATTTGTTTTTCATGTCGGACAGATTGTTATTTCTTTTATATAACTGATTTACGTGACTATTTTTTCATCATTTATTTTTTCCTTAGTGGAAATTTCGTTGCAAAATATGGTGGATGAGACTAATATATTAACCGTTTTGATTGCGATAAAGGAATGCGATTTAAATAATGCGCTTCAAGTAAGACACACAGTCATCACCGGAAATATTCCATTCAAAATTTGCTTTGATTTATTTCTAAAAATTGACAGTTCTGCATTAATACCGGTGCGTGTCGAGGATATCTGAGCATTCTCCTAGAGCATATTTTGATATTTTTGTGTTTGTATGCTTTTTTTTGCATTTTTGAAGCGGATTTCCTTTGTAAATCGAGCATAACGGCTAACGATTCGTATTCGTCCCGAATGCAAAATAAAAATATGTATTTCTCCATCTGGTGATTCTCTTTCGTTTATTCCTAATGCCCTGAATTTGGCTGTTTTATTTCTTAAACTATTTGCATATGTCATGCAAATTCTGAAAAAATTGCGAAACCCTTCCTTATATTATTGAAGCGGAATAAAATTTAAGACCTCTTTGTTTTCTTCCTGTTTCTATAATAAATTAAGTAAAACTCTGAAATATTTAAAAAAAAAATAAAGTAGTAACAAAAAACAACTCAATACAGTTATTATGTTGCCATTGTTATTTTATTCAAAAGAAAACATTTCTAAAAAAATTCTTCAATAGCCACTCATTTTTGCAACATTTATTATTAACAGGGGGACCGGAAAGTAATGTCTTTTCTGCGCATGTCGATATTTGATTGCCATTTGTCAGCTCATTGTGTATCTCGAAAGGCGTGCCAAAGTCATTTTAAGGTTATTGTGACTTGCTCACTTCTAAATAATTCAATATTAAACTTTTCTTTGTAGTTTGGGGTGAAATGGCCAGCCAAATACCTAAAGAGTATTTCTGGCATTGTATGGTTTTTTGAGTTTCGCAATGGTAGTAACACAACATTGCGATGTTTACCCATGTCCATTAGACGTTCGTAAATGGCAAAGATGGTTTTCCAAGTTCAAGTCTGGTAAATTTGGTCTCTCTGCACTCTCTAATGATCAGGAAGACCAACAACATTAGACAACGGCATGCTAACGACAGAAGTGGAAGCAAATCCATGAAAAACAATCGAGGAATTGTCAAACACCCTTCACCAACCTTGATCGACCGTTTCAAGAACATTTAAACTTGATTGGAAAAATAAGCAGAGCAGGTGTTTGGGTTCCCTGTAATCTGTCCGAAGAGAGCAAAGCCAACCTATACATCACATGCAACGTAATGCTTCAATGGCACCATACACAACCGTTTTTTGATTGTTTAATTACTCGAGACGAAAAATGGCTCCTATATGATAATCCAAAACGCAAAAGGCAGTTGTTCTCTCCAAATGAATCACAGCGAAGCCAGGTTTATATCCCAAAAAGGCGCTTCTGTAGGTTTGGTGGAGTATTCGCAGAACTGTTCACTTTAAATTGCTGAAACCTGGATAACTGTTAATTCAGACCCTTATTTTGAACAACTGGATCGAGTGAACCAATCTTTAATCGAAAAATATCCGTGGATAGTCAACAGAAATGCGTCATTCTACAACACGACAATGCAAGGCTGCACTGTGCAAGACAAACGCTGGAAAACATTAATGAATTGGGGTGGAAGTTACTGCCTCATCCACCATGCTCGCTTGATATCGCACCCTCGAATTTCCATTTATTTCGATCCCTACAGCATTTTCCTAGCGGCAAAAAATTTGAAAACTTGGATGATGTCCAAAATGCCATCTTGAGATATTTTACTCGAAAATCAATGGATTTTTATCGGTCCGTGATTGAAAATCTGCACACTAGGTGGCAAAAGGTTGTTGATAACGAGGGTATTATATTATTGATTAAAACTGAAAACTTGTTAAAAATTTATTGGTTTCATTTAATGTACGAAAGCGACATTGCTTTCCTGTCACCCTATTATATGTTTAGTTTAATAAGGTTTCATTCTGAAATCAATATTAAATCACATACTTCTTTTTAAACAGCTAAATAAGCAATTCGAATATTATTTATGTTGTACTTCATTGGCTCGATATAAAAAATACATAACTTGTGCTTTGCTAAGTAAGTTCAAGTGCCTTACAAAGTAAATTTAACTGCTGATTTGGAAATATGTGCTAAGCAAGAGATTATTATTTTAATATCTAAAAGTATATTCAGTGCACAATATTACTTTAATTGAAATTCATCGTAATTTGGATTTAAGAAAACAGTTATAAGTAAACCTAGGTAACAAAACTTCAGAGTTTCCAAAGATTTTGTACATGTGTACCATTATTTTTCAACGTATCTTACTGCAGAAATAGGTAAAAATGTTTCAAAAACCAAAAGCATGATCTGATTTTTCTAACATTTGTTTTCCTTAATATGCCAATCCCCCTAAAAAAAACTTTGATTTTATATTAAATTAATTTTATAAAAACTATCTGGAATTCTAGCTAAACTTAAATTTATTAAATTAAAATAGAATAGATTTATGGTCAAATAAAACCTTATAATTCATTTAGTAAAGAAAATTCTCTATAAATTTTCGATATGCTACTTAATAAACAGATGAAAGTTCTCAATTTAAAGCTAAGAAATACTATATTAGTTTAATAATAATTTAAATATTAAAGCAAACTGGATTCTTGGAAACAAAATTACGGTTTTCCCACTTTGTAATGTAATACTGGCAAGCCCGCCAGATGAGCAGGCTAAGGCCAAAACAATATTTATAATTTATATGTACTGAAAAACTGAAATTAAAGGAACTATTAATTTAATGTACTGTATACAAAGTTGCTATCTGCGACCAAAGCAAAATTTATGAGTTCTAGGTACACCTGAAAACAAAATGCATAAAAACATTTCACTATGAATGAAATCAGTTCATTCTTTGCAAGCAACAATCAATTCGTAAATAACTTTTGTATTGCCAAACCAGGAAACAAAAGCATTTCAGAAAGCATATAATGTCATGATTTTAATTTAGTGTAATATAACAGCTTTTCTCTTAATATCAATAAAAGAATTAACATGGCAATAACATAACGTGTCAATTATCGTAACCTGAAACAAAAACGTTCCTAGCATGAACTAGTTATTTAAAATGCGAACATTGTAAGATATTTCTTGAGCCTTCATAGTATGTCTTCGGGGTGTAAAGGCCAACTGACTCGGCGTGTTTTCTAAAGGTCCGAGTTTGGAGTTCCGGTAAGGCCACTGCTCATTTTTCATGTCTCCTGCTTCAAAAAAATCCTAATATCTGTACACCATTAACGAAAACTATTCGACGTACAATGATGTCACATGCAATCACAGGCTTTCTTCAACATCAGAATATGACTTTATATAACATATTTTATGTTTCGCAAACCTACTCTTGTTTCATATTTTGTAAAACATAAATAATTTTATTAACAAACCCTACGATTTGAAAGCAATGAGTAGCAACGTTTCGAAATAAAGCAGATTTTTGTCTCCAGGGTAAGAGACCATTACCATTCGGAAAAAAATGCGTGCTGAAATTTGCGTTTTCCGAGTTTTTAATTAATATCTCGGCTGATTCATGTCGTACGAAGATGAGAATGGTCGAAATAGCTTCTATGAATTTTTTGAATCCGGGGGTACCTCTTTCGAAACGCCACAAACAAGCAAACAGTCAGATGCGCACAGATTCTAATAGTATAGATTCAGTATAAATGTTTGGCCATTGCCCATGCAGGTTGTTATTGTTATCCTTTATTTATCTAAGGATCTTAAATCTATCCTAGTTACTCCAAATTAGAGTTTATTAATTTAAACTGATCCCATCACTGTCCGTCACGCTTCCATCTTCAGTTCCGTGAATATTTGTTGCTGTACAATATTATATATTCTTATGTCCTAGTTTATTTTGCTAATAATCAGTACTCCTTTCTACTGATACTAAAAGTACACTGTTTGTTCAGCTGAGTAAGTTTTACACATCAACATGTCATTTAACTTTCAAAAAGAGATTTGATTTGCATATACTACTTATGTTATGAACTTGATTATACTTGATTATACTTAATTACACCATATTTAAATTTTATGGAATGTTATAAGAATATATTTCACAGTCCAAAGACATTCATGATTACAAAAATGAATGCTTTTCTCAAAAACGTTTACGAAAAATCCATTACAGATGTGGCATTTATTATTTGTTATATTTTAATGACAGATCCTTCGACTGATTAAGTAGAATCATACACCGTTTTAATCAGAGATCCTTCTACTGATTAAGAAGAATCATTCACTATTCTAATCACAGATCCTTCAACTGATTAAGTGATCATTGTTTAAGATATAAACAAGGAAGAGATTAAAGGAAATTTTCATGAAAAGGAAATGGTTAAATATGATAAAAAAGATGAAATATATATAAATGAAAAAAAAATGTAAAGAGGAAAAGAAAAGAAGTTTTGTAAAATGGTTGGAATATACAGAAAATTTTATTCTTGGACTGACGAAAATAATCATTTAAGCTCTGATTTTTTTTTAAATATAAAGTTCTTTCTTTCGAAAATATTTTGCTTTTGGAAAATTATTTTTATTAATTCAGGCATATTTGTTTTTAACTTCACTCATTTTTCTTAACTTTTTTTTTTATAATTTTACCCTCTAATTCTACTATTTAAATATTTCAAATCGTCGTGCAGTTAAAAAAAATTCCTCTTATGCGTATCCTCATTGTTAAGAAATTTTTTGTTTTTTTAATTTGAACATTTCAATCACTGTCAAAGTATACTCGTTGCATTTTTAATGCTTTTTATAATATAAAATTTGTTTTTATCATTTTTATCGGAAAACTTTTATTTTGCAGTTTGAAAGTTTGAGCCTGTAAATAAAAATGGATCTTAAACACTAAAAAATTTTAATCACTCACACTAGTCTTTTATCACCTTTTTTGCAGATGTTACATGCATTTAAATAGACGCAGATGCCGAAGTGAAAAGACTCAAGTCAATTAATGGATTATTTTGCTAAGACATTGAGTTTTGTATGTCAAGTTTGGTCTTGTGTTTGCCTGTAAGTGAATTTAGTAGACAGTCAAGCAGTAGTCTGCCAGCATGCGTGGGAGCATATAACCGAATCTAAATTCTGCAAGCAGAGTTGAACTGAAGTAAGGATCTCTTAGGATCATTACTTAGGTCAACACGTTATATTCACATAAATTGGATTTTTACTTTTGTCAGATTTTGTGTCCAGTTCTTGCATTTGTGTCAATTTCAATGGATGCTTTCAATTATAATTTAATTCTGTAAATTTATAAACATTAGAGATTACCAGTTATTTAATTTGTTTTCATTTTTTCTTTATTCTGGAGCTCGTATAAACACTGCGGGAAAAAAAAAGCACAGTTCTTATATGCCCTGTTCTACTGGGGCGATTGACGAAATTCAAATTGTGCTTTTCGTGTCTCGAAAGCACGACTTAGGATATATATTAGATTTATATACAGCATTCCTTTAATATAGGTATTTTGATACAAACTCGCATATTTTCTGAAAGGACACGCCAGTGTTTTTTCATATTTTAATTCTACGACACAAATTATGCCTAAATAATAAATTTTGTAAAATTTGGTGCGAAATTTACGAAGAAATTTAAAAATTTATCTTGGCGTATAGTTTTCAGGTTGCGCCAAGAATAATTCACTTGGAGACCTTCTTAATTTATAGCAACTATTTTCTTTTCTTTTTTTTATTGTATACTAGCGGAAATAATACCAAGTTCATTATTTTCAAATAATTTTTAAAAAGTGCGTAAAACACACTTGGCGTTATTATCGCTTGTACCGAATATGCCAAATTTCAAAGCTCGTCAATATGTAAAGTAACGTATATCTTTAGGTAATTTTGAATACAAAGCTCTAACGTTTTGCACGTGTGCCTAGAAATACATCTAATTTAAAATTATGTTAAAAATTTTATAGTTACTAATACAAAAAGATTTTCGAAAAATTTATAAAAATTATTTAAAAATACAAATTTTAAAAATAAATCATGAAAATGTGCTAATTATATTTGAATTAAGCTCAAATTTCGAATTTTGGGAGAAAGAATCAAGTAAGTTTAATAAAGAAAGATATATTAATAAATATATATCAAATTCATTTAACATTGAGGAGCTAAACATTTCAGAGCTAATGGTTTAAAAATTACTCATGCGATTTTTACAAAACTTGGCAGTTTGGCATAATTTGAGTCGTAGAATCGAAATATGGAAAATGAATTGGCATGTAATTTCAGAAAAAGTCCAATTTTGTGTCAAAACGCCTATATTAGAACAGTGTATTCGTGAACAGTGACTCGAACCACGGACTTCAAGAATACGCTCTGAGCGTGCTGACCATTACACCACGAAAGCATGCTTAGAAGACAGGAGAAATACCGTATATACTCCCCCTTTTAAAGGGCGACTGGGGATTACGGGAGCCAATCGCCAAATCCTGGTGGTGGAGAATCATCATCCACCACCATTTTTAGTTCGGGCGCCGCTGTAGTCGTTAGGTTTTATTTTTTTTAAGCGGAAATTTGAATAATGAGCAACACCCTCGCTAGGACTCGAACGACAGCTCTCTCAAATACGCGCCATCTGTGCTGATTACACCACGAAGGCATGCTAAGAAGGCGGAAATCGAACTCTAAAATAAATATACCACTTGTAAAATCACTAAACGCATCTTCAAGAATCATATGCAAATTTCAGGAAGTAACCAGATGACACCCATGGTACGTCACAATGACGAGAGTGTAAGAGAGTGATATATATTAGGAATAGGGCCAAAAAGTAAAATTGTTCGCAGGCGCTTTATAAGCATTTCAGTGCAATAACCGAATAGTTATGACACAAAGGACACATTTCGATGATTTTTACGTGGTAGAATTATCGGCCGTCTGGAATGTGGGCGAACCCAACCGGAAGTATCAGACGAACGTGGAATTGCCCAGAGTGTCATCTACAGGCTTTGGCAACAATTCCAAGATAATGGTAATGTGAGTAGACCTTACAGCACAGGTCGCCGCAGAATTACAATGCCGAATGAGGACCGGTATTTGGCAGTTACTTCCAAAAGAAACAGGCGGAGCACAGCCTCAGACCTGTCTCGTCAGCTCTCTTCAGCCACTGGTACGACAATTTCAAAGCAGACAGTGTACAGACGCTTAGGGCAGATTGGTCTATATGCTCGTAGACTTGTCAGATGTGTTCCACTTACTGCAACTCACTGTCGCCTGCGGTTAGCCTGGAGTAGAGAGCATGCATTGTGGACACCGCAACAGTGGGCTTGTGTGATGTTTTTCGACGAGTTCAGGTTTAGCTTGCAGTCTAATTCTCGCCGGACTTTCATATGGAGAGCTCCAGGTACCCGTTACCACCAAGAAAACATCATTGAACGACATCGTTACGGTTGTGAAGGAGTGCTCGTTTGGAATGGAATTATTCTGGGTTCAATTTAGAACCATGACAAGCCAAATCTATCAGGACGTCATTCTGGAAAAACATGTACGTTTGTTTTGGGGCACCATGGGCGCACAATTTGTGTTTATGGATGACAACGCCTGTCCTCACCATGCAAACATTGTAAGCGGATGCCTTCAATCGGAGGATATCACCCGTATGGACTGGGCAGCATTCTCACCAGACTTGAATCCAGTAGAGCACGTGTGGGACATGCTTGGCCGACGAGTTGCAGCCCGTCAACCGCCTCCTACATGTCTAACGGAACTTCGGAGACAATTGCTTTTTGAGTGGTGTAATATCCCCAAGATCAGATCGATAATTTGATACTCAGCATGCCTAGGCGTTGTACGGACTGTATTGCATCGTCTGGGTGACATGCAATGTATTAACAATTATATTAACCATGTAATATTGTTTTTTGTAAATAAGTTTTTATTGTAATTTGCTCCAGGGAGAAAAAATCGCTAATTTTTTAATAATATCAAACATATAGCATCTTTCTTTGCTCTTTAATAAATAAGCTTTATAAATAAGTCAAATTTGTTTTGCTCCTAACTCTTCCTTTGCCTGATTTTGCATTATCCTTAATTTATGGACATGAGTGTACTTAGCAAAAGCTTCTTATAATCCAAAAACTTAAGCTCTTGAAATGCAGCTCTTGAAACAGCTCTTGAAATGACAATATTGATATCCAAGGTATCTTTAGCTAAGAAATCAGCTCTCTGTTTTTCATAGAATCCATGATGAGCACGCACATAAACAAACTGGATATCAATTTCCCTATTTCTAAGCCAACTGACAGTCAATACAAGGTGTGACACAAAAAAGAGACTAAGTGCGTAGCTTGAAAACAGTGTGGAGTTTGCATTAACTGTTTTGGTGGCATCCTTCCACACACCTGCTCTATCCATGTGGCCCGTTTCGACTAAACCGATCATGCCAGTTGGGAGTATTGCGGTTATTGATTGAACACGTGCAACTGCTTTCTTCCGGAAAAATGTCTGATGTGAAAACCGAACAGCAAATCAACGTCAAGTTTCTTTTGAAACTTAAAAAAATCAGCCACGGAAACATTTCGAATGTTAACCGAGGTTATGGAGATGAAACTCTTGTCTCTTGCACGTGTGTTTGAATGGCATAAGTGGTTATCAGGGGGAAGGGACAGTCTGGAAGATGATGAACGTGTTGAGAGTCCAAGTTCAGGGATTGCAGACTAAAGCTTTGCCAAAGTTCGTGATGTGATCTTTCGTGACGGAAGATTAAGTGTACTTGCAGTGGGGATTTCGTTAATTTGGATAGGGAAGCTGTTCGACGCATTTTAACTGGCGAGTTACACATGAAGAAGATTTGTGCGAATTTTGTTCCAAAAGTTCTGTCCGATAACCAAATACAGTGCCGTAAAGACATATGTGTGGACATGTTGGAACTCATTCAAACGAGCCAAACTTGTTGAAATATGTTGCAACATGTGATGAGACACGGAGTTTTGCCTATGAGCTAGAAGTAAACGTCAGTCGATGCAGTGAAAGTCTCCAGGATCCCCAAGACACAAAAAAGCACGCATGTCAAACCAAAATTCAAGGCAATGTTAATTGTCTTCTTCGGCATTAATGGAATCGTAATGATTGAGTGGTTTCCCAGTGAGACTCTTAATCAACATTATTACACTGAAATATTACAAAGACTTTGTGAAAAAAAGGCCACAGTTGTGGAGTGATGGATTGCTGTTGCACTAGGACAACGCACCCCCTCACACGGCCCTATCTGTCAAGCAGTTTCTGATCAGCAAAATATTATTGTGACTGGATTTCCTATTTGTTCACTTGATTTGGCTTCGCACGACTTTTTAAATTTCCTAAAGTTAAATCTTGCTTAAAGAGAACTAACCCGTTTTACCTCAGTTAAAGAGGTTCAGGTAAAAACGGAGAATCTCCTGAAGGGCCATCCAAAAACCTCGTTCCAGAACTATTACACCAGCAATGGCCGCACCGATCGTAGAAGTGTGAATGCTGAAGGGGAGGCTATTTTGAAGGTGATAATGTCGCCGAGAACGGAGATTCTGTAAGTACCATGACTTATTAGACCAGTTTCGTTTTTTTTGTGTCACACCACTTTTCAAACGTTTAAGAGAAGAAAGACCAATTTTAACATTGCAGATGAAGATGAAAAGATATGCTTGATGCAAAAGAACACCACGTCTAGAATTTTAATATACGTATATTCTTGCCTGAAAGCAAAATTACTAGTCTTACTTGTAAACTCCTCATAACTCACACGATGTGTTAACATTTATATTTTGTGAAAATATTGAATATTTTTACAATCTTTTATCGCGGCCGCGCGTTTGTGCTTTTTGCTATTCGTAACGTGATTTTGTTCAATGTAATTGATACTCAATTTCACCAGTAAAAGAATTAAGCATACTACCGTATTAAAGCAAAGACAAGCCATAGACTAAGACAATTGTTTGGTTGAAAGTAAGTAGCTGTGAGTTTTCTGGTATTACCAGTAGTAAAATTACTGAAGTATAATATAATTTAGTAAGACACTTTTTAGACGATTTTCATTCTAGTATTTACAGAAATATTTTACCTAAAACGTTTGTGTTTTAAATGCTTCATTTGATAACCCTTATTCTTCAGTATCTATCTATCCCGTAATTTCCAAGACAATGATATTTTTTTTCATAGCGAAAGTAGTATTTTATCCCATTCCTTTTCAACGTCTTTCCGAAGCCCAAGGAGGGTTGTAGATCGACGTCTGGACAATCCCCTCTTTAAAAGTCCGAAAGCGCAAAAATCCGTGGATGATACATCAGGAGGTTTACTTAGGAATATAAGTGAAAGGTACCGCCTTGACACACCTCTCTTGTTTTTTTTTTTTTTTTTTTTTTTTTTTGAGGAAGTTTTCAGTGGATTTTAAAGTGCGGCTGCTTGCTTTGTCGTGTTGCAATTCTGCTGATTGATGACACTGTGGGTAAAAAGAAAGTATTTCATGTTTGAAAATTCAGTTTAAAATATGTTTCTGATAATATGGGGAGTTTACATGAACAATTTTTGCACTCTCTTTAATTTTTTTTTGATAATTATTTTATTAATTTCATAAATCCCTTTGCAAAACTGTTTTCAGATTCCTTGAACAATGTTCTAAGATTTTTTTCTTCTCTTTGTTGATAATAAAAGGAACTCTTTTTATAGCGATCATTTAAGTACACCAAAGATTCTTGTACTGTGACAACATTTTTCCATTTTTGTCCGAGTAAATGTGTTTCATAAAGCATTCTGCGTTCGGCGGTATGTCATGAAGAAAGAATTTACACTTCTTTGTTTACAGTTCACACTGAACATTTTAATGATTATGCAGATGTTCTTTAACTTCTAGGTTTTTCTTTTATCATTAAAGGTCACACCTTTGCAACATTCGGAACATTTTGTTTTTCTTTCGATACGTATTTTGAGCAATTTGTCTCCTTGAAGCCAAACATTCATGTATTTTTTTTTCCTTTCTTGTTTACAATATTATCTACTGTTGTTTTAGATACCGAAACATCACGGCGTTCACATCATTTTTTAATACCTAAACACGAATAATTTTCTTCGGAAAGAGCAAAAACATAGCCTTCCGTCCATTGTGTCTTTAAAAGCGCCATTCTGCATGAAAACGAAATTGTCAAATGGCAGTCGATAATTTGCAATTTCAAAAATATTGTTGCAGCTAAAAAAATGTGTTCTGAGTAGGCGATTTGTTTTTATAGCAAAGCAAAATCATCTAAAAATGTGCGAACACCCGCTGTAGTCGCTAATAATCTAAATATTTAATTATAATGATTAAACGTTATGTTAAATAGTGTTAACCTGGTTGAATATTGATGCAAAACCGAGAAATTAATTATACTATTACAATATGAGAAATTCTAATCTATTTTAATAAATCGTTTGGTATCATACACAAATGATATGTTAAGACGTAGAACGCATCGTTTGGTGCAATATGATTATCATGTAGGAACTTTCTACATTAATACAAGCCGTTAAAACATGTATAATATTAAAATAATTTAAGTTATATATTTCTAAAGTATTTGCTGAATCTGGTATTCAAAATAGCATATTTAACAGCTTAGCTCGCGTACATCCTTGAGGGGGTCTCTAGGCAAAAGTTCAGGAAATTCGTGGTATTTTCTGCGAATGAAATCCATAAAGACAATTAATTATGAAAGAAACAAGTCATCCGAAATTCAGGAAAGCACTTTGCAGCAAAGTGTCAGCATAATTTGAAACGAAGCAGAGATTCGCTCGCGTAAATCATGGAAAATTAGAGAATTACTTACGCTATATCCTGAGGTAGAAATGGAAGGAAATAAGCATAAATTTACGTCCAAACTAAACCGCCATCCTATTGAAATAATAGAACGATCTCAAATTCAGAACTTTTCCATTGTCAGCACACTTCCAAATTCTCCGGCTGACAGTATTTAAATATGAATTACTGTATTTGAATACAAATGATGTTACGATGCGTTATTCTACCCATTGTTGAATTAATAAAAATTCTCAAAATGAGTTGAGCGCGTTCGAATATATTCATTTACAGCACTTAAAGTATCTTTCTAATGTCATGCAGGGAACTCAACATTCACCATGCATATAATTATAGCTTTGAAGAGAGAACGGCAGAATTTATGGGGTTAATAAGTTACGCTGTAGCAGTTCATACCACAAAATAATTCAAAAATGTCATTCAATTCCTTGCTATATATTCTCTACCATATTTAGAGCTCTTACTAGGAATCAGTAAAATTAAAAGGATTCGAAGCACAATATAAAAAATTTTCTTGTCTCTCTCAGTATTGCTAAATTAAAGAATTTGATGTGTACACCACATGAATTCCTCGTAGGGCCTATTAAATCATACAAGTTTTTTACTGCACTTCGTTTAAATTATTTCATTAGAGATGCATTTCTCATTTAATTCAATCATTTCTGCGGCAAGATTGGCACATAAAAAATGAAAACATCTTCATTAAATACTGTAAACGCAGAAAAACCTAAAACACCAAGTACAGAAAAAACGTTAATAACAGTTAAAAAATATTCTTGCAACTAAAATTAGAATTTTTACGGAATGCAAGCAATTCGGTCAACTAGCGGTAAGACAGAATTTTCGGTGCATAGAAATTCAAAGTTAACTTCCGATCCCACATGGCAAAAGGACACTGATATTGGTGCACCAAATCACTTAATTCATTATACTACTAACAGTTTCAAGCAGAAAGAAATGACCGCCACATTAGGGCTAGGTGCCACATACACTTTTAAATTGTTAGTAATTCTACAACTATTGCATGCAGATTAACTAAAGGCATAAAAATCCTAATCGGAATATAAGAACAATATAATTCCATCAATGGTAAAACAAAAATTGCAATTTAACAACATATAAGAATAAAAAACAGAGCTCAGCCGGATAAGAGAGGGGTATATATACATCCTGTTTCAAAAGTCCAGGAACACGTCAAAATTATTGTAGCCAAACGAGTAGATTACAAAGTAACGAAGTATATAATTTTAGAGAGTAAAGTTATATTTTTTTTCAACAACACTCCTTTTACAAACACTGTGGTAAACGTGTGTGATCCTACAAAAGTCGAAGCGAAAATCTGACTCTTGCCACACACAGCACAAAATGTCCTCCGAGACTGTGGCTGCTACGTTTTCAGTTTTCCTTCTCAATTCCATAACATCACCTGGAAGAGGAGGAATATAATTAAGGTCCTTTACATAACCCGATAGAGAGAAATCACAAGGGGGGATAGCCGGGGACGTAGGATGCCATTTTAGCAGATATAGGTCTCTTGCGCCAACACGACCAATCCAAAGATTAGGTAGTTCTGTGCTCAGATATGCACTAAAATTACAGTAAAAATGTGAGGGTACACCATCTAACTAAAGGACGAAGTTCTTTAATTCACTGATTAATGCAAAAATGGCATTAACCAGGTCCGCAACATGTGAAGGAAGGACCCTCCAGTAAGAATTTGTTCTTCAATGAAGAAAGGTCCATAAAGTGTTTGAGACATGACACAGAAAACATTTACCTCTGGAGCATCTCGCTTGTGTTCAACAATGTTATGCGGGTTTTCTGTTCCCCTAATTCTACAAGTGTGTCTGTTAACCTTCCAATTTGTATGAAATTTTGCCTCGTTCGAAAAAATTATTGAATTCACAAAAGCATCGTTATTGTCCTGCAATGCACGGCAAAACTGGAATGGTTGGTCTTTGTCTCTAGGATACAACTTTTGCACTAACTGCAGTCTGTATACTAGTTTCATGTTAATTTTTTATGCAAAAAACGCCATACAGTCGTTGTAACATTTCTGACTCATGCGAACCTCGGAAGACACTTTGTGCAGTGTGTGGCAAGAGTTAGATTATCACATCGACGTTTGTAGGGTCACACATGATTCCCACATAGAGTGTTTGTAAAATGAGTATTGTTGGAAAAAACTTATAGCTTTACTCTCTAAAATGAGTTACAGTAGAACTCTAACTATGCGAATCAATTGGGACCGGATCCCATTCGGATAATTGGATTTTTTCCGAAAGGGTCTACGTACACTTTAATTAATTACTGTATGTACTGTATGCTGAAAATGGAAGAAAAAACCATTTTTAAAGAAAAAGAGGTTATTAGAAGGCAACGCTTTTAAGTACACAGCAAAGAAAAAAATGGAACATTTCTGTATCTTCCGTTCTACTGGGCCGATTGACGAAATTCAAATTGCGTTTTCCATGTCTCGAAATCGCATCTTAGAATATGTATTAGGTTTATATATAGCATTGTTCTAATATAAGAATTTTGACACAAAAGGAGACTTTTTCTGAAATGACATGCTAATGTTTTTCCATATTCAAAAAGATCGATCGAATGGATTCGAGAATGGAGAAAATGCGTGTTATCTTTTAACTACGACACCCGAAATTCCTTTACTTCATACAATGAAGTGAAATGAACTCTTCTACTCGTACTTACAGATGCTACGCAAAAACACTTGTAAACATGAATTTGAGAGTGGTCGAAAGGGATAGTTTTATTGAAATAAATTCAAAATGTTTCGCGATTGCAATACTACCTTTACTTCGTACAAGTAAGTAAGAATAAAAATGATACAGTCTCTTAGGACAATAGGTTAAAGTGTGAAAAAGTGAAAATTTTAGGTTGTAGAGACATTAGGTATTTTTAAGAGACAAATGAGCAATATTCTCCTCGGGGACTCAAACCATGGACCTCTCGAATACACGTCAACATACTGACGACTACGCCACGATGGCATGCGAAGAGGCAGGAGAAACACCCTACTTACTCCCCCTTTAAAAGGGAGACTGGGGATTAGGGGCCCCAATCGGTAGGCCAAATCCTGGTGGGGGAGAATCACCATCCCCCAACTTTTTAGTTCGGGCGCCACTGTAGAGTCATTAGGGTTTATTTGGGAGCAGGAGTCGTGAAAAATGAGCATCGCCCTCGCCGGGTCTCGAACCACGGATTTCTCGAATAGGCGTCGAGCGTGCTGACCACTACACTACGGAGCCATGAGAAGAAGGTGGGAGAAATACCTTACAAGGTACTTATACAAAATTGACATATTAATTTTTACGCTTCGTTTAAATTTTTAATTTAAATTAAATTTATTAAAATATTTCTTAGCCTCAGTATGTGGAATGAAAAATTGATTTGGATTATAGTTCAACTAATAAAATTATAGATTACTCAGGAATTTTTTTTAAATTTTTAATACTGTAAATATTTAAATTTTTAAAATTTTTGCAATCTGACCACGCTGAGAAATACTTTATTAATAGACTTTTTGCTTTCTTTTATGAAGTAAAAAAGAAGTATTGTAATCGCGAAAAATTTTGGGTATCATATTATAACAAAAATATCTATTTTTACCGCTATTCAATCCAATTTAACGATGTTTTTGAATGACATTCGTACGTAAGAACAGAATAAAGGACTCTTTTTTTCTCAAAAAATTATAAAACTGATTTAAAAAGGATTTAAATTTTTTTCTCATGACGTCTGTGCGTACGTACGTATGTATGTATGTATGTATCTCGCATAACTCAAAAACGAGTAGCCTCAGAACATTGAAATTTTGTATGTAAGACTGCTACAACATGTAGATGTGCAAGTCCTATTTTGGTTGCAGTCGACCGCAACAAAAATATGTAAATTTATGTGTACACTCTGTTACTCGGCTCAATGAGCTCAGTTATTTTATTCTTATATGTTGGTAAAATATGCATTTTTTGGCTTTAAAAATGATTGAATTATGTTGCTCTTATCTTCCGGTTAAGGGTTTTATACCTTTAGTAAATGTGAATGCAAGATTTGTAAAATTATCAACAATTTAAGAGTTGTTTAAAGGCGGCTAAGCCTAATCATTTTTCTCATGGCGGACATATTTGTTTACATTTGAATTTTAGGAGAATATTGAATTTGCCAATCTAGAGAAACTACGCTTCGCAAAAACAAAGATAACGCCTTCTTTTATTATTGCGAATTAAATCATACTTAATCTATTCTGGAATTTATTCGAGGAAATAAGTGTTTAAGATTTACTTCGTAATTTTTAATATAGATATTTTGAGTTTTTATGTATTTTTGTTTAGTTCCGAAGTGGCAACTGAATTAATTGAATGAGAAATACTGAATCATCTGCGAAAAACTGCTCTTTTTTTGTTTAATTTCTTTTACACACCGTTTTAGATTTATTATAGGATTTAAATAGAGCATGTGGCAACGGTAAGGTAATTCTCCAGATGATATACATAATTTTTGTGCATTGTGATGAGTTATAAAATGTATGAGATGTAACGCTGTTAAATGAAACTAGCACTAGAGTGTCGCTGTGGTAAACAAATATAGTGAATTTTAAAGAGTGCATTCATTCAAGATTTCGTCATGGAGGGCCTTCGAACGAAAATTTCACTTAGTCACATTAACCATAAGAAAACTAGGAAAACTCACCTGGAGCCAAGCCAGTCCATTCGCCGAAATTTAAACCTTTTTCGATATACCATTGTACAAAAATTTTACTGCTCAGCTGCTGGTTAGATCTTAGAATACAAGTATAAATGTTGATATCATGGAAATAAATGTATGACTGTAATAATGACAACCATTAAGACACAATAACACGCCGAACGAAACTAATTCAGAAGTCAAAACAGCAAAAATCAGCGTAATATTCTCAATATTTTCACAGGACTAGTTTCGATGGTTTTTACCGAACCATCATCCTCAGCTGCGAAACCGTAAATGAAGAAGATCGGAAATAATGATTAGATAAGATAAGAAAGCCTGGACAAGAATAAGCACGTGGCGCCATCTGTTGGTGAAACCAGAGCTAAAACATAATTTCTTTAAAGGCCGAAGGCAAAATTGG